>JANSJP010000295.1:0-24162 GCA_024734325.1 Lactarius hatsudake | reverse complement strand
GGTGTGATGGGGCTTAGCGGTGCTTTTGTCGGTCGATTGTTGACTTTGTGGCGTTGGCACTCCGCGCATCCCTGGACGTACTCGGTCACATCTCAGCATTTGGGGCCACCAGTAGTTGCGTTCAATGATCCTGGACGTTCGCTTGATCCCCGGATGTCCGTATACCGGGGGGTTGTGGTGGTTGGCGATAATGGTGCGAATTGCGTCTTGTCCTCCTGTGATACCCTCGCCTCTCCGCGATACCAAGTTCCATCGACCCTCTTGAGCTTGTGTGGGTCCACCCAAGGGCGTAGGGTGTCTTCGTCTTGTTCGTAGGGCTTCTGGCATTTGTGCCGTGAGGTTTCGTATGAAACACAGCTTCGGGCAGTACTACGACCCTTCGTTATCTTTGTCGCCTCGGGTCGTAGTCAGGTCTTCGTGACAGTGCTTCCGCTCGTCCGTTGTTCGTGCCTTTGATGTGGTGGATCTCGAAGTCATATTCCATGAGCTCGAGGACTTCTCGAGCGACTCGACGACTTATCTTTTGAGGTGACTTCCAGTGTGTGAGGTTAAGGTGGTCGGAGAAGATTTTGATCTTGTGTGGCGAGCCGGCTAGGAATGGTCCTCCAGTGTCGCAGTGCTTTGACGATGGCTAAGAGTTCTAAGTCGTAGATGTCATAGTTGCGTTCTGCTTCATTCAAGGTAGCGGAGAAATAGCCGATGGGGTGTCGCTTCCCGTCCTTCTTCTTTTGCAGGAGTACTGCGCCTACTGCGTATCCTTGATGCGTCTACTTCGAGTTCGAATTGGTCTGTTAAGGTGGGGTGTGCGAGTACGGGTTCACTGGTGACGAGTTGCTTGAGGGTTTGAAAGGCCTTTTCTTCGTCTTTGCCCCAGGTCCATTCGGCGTCTTTACACGTGAGGTTTGTTGAGTGCTCGGGCGTACGTGGCGAAACCGTGAATGAAGAGGCGGTAAAAATTGCAGAAGCCTAGGAAGGAGCGTACGTCGCGTACCTTTGTGGGGTGGGCCAGTCTCGTATGCCTGCAATTTTGACGGGGTCCATGCGAGTTACCCCCTTTTCAAGGATTACCCCAGGTAATCCATTCGCGGTTGGTGGAATTGGCATTTCTCGAGCTTGAAGTAGAGGTCGTGGTCGAGTGCAATTTGTAGGACCGCGCTGACGGCGTCGATGTGGGCCTGTAGGCCAGCTTCTTCGCTTGTGGCGATGCCGATGTCGTCCATGTAGACTCGTATGATCGTTCCGCGTGCTTCGTAGTAGGGGATGATGTCGCCAAAGATGTCGTTCATCATGTTCTGGAAAGTGGCTGGGGAGTTGGTGAGTCCGAAATACATGACAAGGGGTTCGAAGAGTCCGTATTTTGTTTTAAAGGCTGCTTTGGGCTCGTCGCCTTCTTTGACTCGTATGTTGTTATATCCCCATCGTACGTCGAGTTTGGTGTAGATACGTCCATTTCCCAAGTCGTTGATGAGTTCTGACATAAGTGGTAGCGGGTATTGGTTACGCACTGTGCAGGCATTGATCTTTCGATAGTCTTGGACTGGGCGTAGTTTGCCGTCCTTCTTTTTGATGAAAAAGAAGGATGAGGCGTAGGGTGATTTTGAAGGTCGTATGTAGCCCATATTGAGTTGTTCGTCTAGCCATTTACGCAGTTGACCGTCTTCGTCCTGCGACATGGGGTAGATCTTGCAGTCGATACTTGCTGGGGTACCCGGTTTGAAGTCATTGCGTGATCCCAGGGTCGTGACGGTGGGAATCGGTGGGAGGCCTCTTCGTTGAAGATCTTCGCGAAGCGTTGATATGTTCAGGGAGGATAGCCGCGACGGTGTTCTGATTGGCGGCGATAGCTAAGTCGGTGGCCGTGGTGCGTATCTGGCATTCCTCTTCCAACTCTTGGACGATGTTTTCGGCTTCGTCTTGGGTGATGGTGCTGGCTATGTAGTCCGTGGTTCTGTTGGGTTGATTGAGCGGAGCACCACGGGTAGTGCGCCTTGTGGATGGTGGCGTGAGCCCAGCTGATGGTAGGCTCGTAGGTGGCGAGCCATGGGTAACCGAGAACCAGGTCCTCGTTTCCGATATCCGTGACTAGGAATCTCATGGTTTGTGTTAACTCCTTTAGTCTGGACGTCGAGGTCGACGAAGTGCGTGATGGACCCAGCTTATTCTCGGTGTTATCTATGTTCCATATTTTCTTGGGTCGTTCGAGGGCCTGCAGTCCTAGACCCATGCATTTTGCGAATGCGGGTCTTATGAAGTTGTCGGTGGCGCCTGAATCAACAAGCCCTTTTATATCGGCCATGGAGTAACTGGTGCGAATCGAGACTGGAATTCGGAGCGAACGGTAGCGAGTCATGATTACAGAGTTACAATTAACTGCCCTCACCCAGGCCGATGGGTTTAGGCGTCCTGAAAACCCTCTTGGGTCCATAGGTCTTTGAATATGAGGTCCTTGACCTCGTCACTGGCCCCTCGTATGGTGTCCATCCATCCCTTGGCTTGCTCCTCTGGGGTTGCTTCAGCGCGGCGTGCAGTGGTTGGTTCCTGACCGTAGTAGTCGGTGTCCGCACTTCGACTAGTGCTGGCGCGTGGCTGATAGGGCTGCTTCGGCTTCCTGGGTCGCGTACAATCCCGTGAGAAGTGGCCAGGGTTGTTACAATTGTAGCAAATGACTTCCCTCATGTCGCGGCGCTGTCCGCCTCCTCTAGTTTGGCCCGGGCCTCCCCTTGGTGGGAATGGGGGTCGTTGGTATCCTCCTCGGTTTGGGTCTCCTACTTCTGCGAGTCGGGCGCGAGTTTCGGTCCGCTGAGGTGTCCATTGCGTTTGGATCGTATCGCGGTGGCGGGAATCGAGGCGGCGCCCACTGCGGGGCGTATCCGCGTGATTGATTTGGTCGAGGTTGGGGTGCAGCTCTTGAGGGGTTCGTGTTGAGACCTAATCTGGCGCGTAGGTGGATGTATTGCTTCTGCCGGCGCAGGGCTGCTTCTTTCCATTCGTTGAAGCTTTGCGGGTCGTCGAGTTCGTAGATTTTTGTGAACAGGGCTTTGGGTAGCCCCGCCGTGAATCGATCCAGGGTTTGGCGGTCGTTAAGGCGGTAATCAGCCTTCTGCGCTAGTTGTTCGAAGTTGGTGACGTACGAGTCAATATCGTCTCCGATCATTTTGAATCCTTTGGCGAGCGTGGCTTGCGCCTGTTCTTGCTCGAGTACGTTCGAGAAGCGATCCGAAAATCCGGCCGTCAGTGTGTCCCACAGGAATGGATCGTATCGGTTGCGTCCATGGTGGAGTTCGTTATTGAGCCATTGAAGAAAACCAAGAGTCCAGTTTGATACTCGAGGTCCCTTGATGAAGCCTAGGAAAAGTAGACATCGCCGATAGACGTTGGTCATGATCGGCGCTTCTGCGTTTTGCCCCAGTAAATGTGCCACTGGGTGAGGAACGACTCGTACTCATCTCTATTTCCATCGAAAGTGTTCGGTGGTTCTCCTACTAGTTTGTCGGTTCCGTGCGGTGCTCCTGGTATTGGTCCTACTGCCGGCGGTGGCGGTGGTGGTCCTCCGCCAAACGGGTGTCCTCCGCCCCCTCCTCCGAATTGAGGTTGTCTTCCACCTCCTCCACCTCCTGGTGGTCCTTGGCCGAAACTACCTCCCGGTCTCCTGGGTGGTGGCGGTCCTCCTGCTCCTGGAGGTGGATCGGGGACGTCAGGGGCCTACTGCTCTAAATATGGCGGCGTCGTCAGCTGTCATGCGGTGTCCTGTGCTTGGGTTGATGGGGCGTAGATAGGCTTCCGCTTCCTCTGTTATCCTGCGCGTTTCTTCGGTTGCTACGTCTTCCCGAGTAATCGTTGCGGTTGCCATCTCTGCGGGTGCGTGAACCTCGATATTTTCTGGTTCGTTTATGCGGAGGGACTCAGCTGTTTGTATGATTTCTCCGACCTCTGATTCGTCGTCTGCGTTGGTTTCGTCGTCTTCTCCGCTGGTTTCCGATGGTGCGGATGTTCTGGGTTCGGAGGTGCTAGGCTCTTCGTCTGGTTGTCCGTCGATGCGTCCCCACTGTTCTCGGGTGGGTAGGTTTCTGGCGTCGATGTCGCAGTTATAGTTTCTTCCTGCTGGTCGTACTGCGTCGTATCGGTTGTCTATGGGATTCCACGTAATTTCAACCCAGCACAGATTATCAAAGTTAAACTCAACGGGGCGGTATCGGGTCGGCCCCGATGCAAAATCTACGAAGTAGCCTGTCTCCCCACGGTATTCTCTCCACCTGGCAGCTCCTAAGAATTGTTCTGGTACGTTGCGGTCTCCTCTGCGTTCGAGGGAGTAAGTCTGAAAGTTTCTCCACTGATCTCGAGTTGTGAACGCCACGATGAAGGGATCTTGGTCTTAATGTAACGCCACCACTGGCGTTAGTCCGACTTGGACTGCGAAAGGACGTTCACGACTTAGCGAAAATGTTCCCTGTCGGTCACGTGATCCAAAGTCACGAGATACACGGCGCTTGATTATAGCCACGTGGTCTCTATTTCCGTACACTAGGGCAAGTCGTGCCACTAGGTAATCCGATGATCGATAATGTCGACTTGCGCGAAGGGGCAAGCGAAGCACGCGTGAGAGAGACGAGGAGAGAGTGGTGATTGAAGAAGACCAAGATGGCGTATCTTGGTCTTATCGAGCCACTATTTATACATCTACGAGGCAGCTTTAAAGCTCCTCTCCAATCCGTACGACGAATAGCTAAAGTAGCTCGAACCCTACTATCGCTATCCTAGTTATGACTCATGCCACATCGGCATGTGATTGTGCTACTCCGCTGACTGATCTACTTGTCCATGACACATTACTACTTACTAACGAGGTCATGTCCGTAAGTAAGTGTCCACTTCGAGCGTACCGTGACATTGGAACAACTCCAATGTTGTGGCTTCGTCAGGGTTGTACCCTGCCTTCGTGACGAGGTTTTTGGAAGGTTGCGACGTATGTGTCGATGTCTCCTCCCTTCATCGTGAGACTCTGGAGCGCCTTTCGCGCGTTGGCTTGTTCTGACGTGTCGGTGTAGGCTTGTACGAATCGGTCTCGGACAGTAGTCCACAAGACTTCGTTTTGTCGGAGGACTCCTGCCGCAATTTGATCTTCCAGCCATTGTGCCTGTTCATCTACCCAGTCGTTTACTAACGGGCCCCGGATGTACGACAGGAAGGTCATGGCTCGCGAGGCCGGGATCGATAGCTGATCGACGGTGGGATTCATCTCCTTGTAAAGTCGGAATGCTCGCAAGAAGGCCTTGCTTTCGTCCCTGACCCTGGTGAACTCGGGAGGAGGGTTTCCTCCCAGTCGTCCGTTTCCTCCGGGGGCTGGCGCTGCTGGCGCGGCTCCTCCTGGCGCGGCGCCACCGCCACCGTGTAACGTCTACCACGGACGCTTGCCTGACTTAGGCCTCGTTGGTTGCGGCGATCCTAAGTGGTCGATAGAAGAGACGATTGGTAATGGCGTCTGGGTACTCAGCTGGGTGAGGGGCTAGATCTCCGTTGAGTGCGATAAAGGCGTGTAAGTCCTCCGCTTGAGGAACGTCGGCTGGTGGGTCTTCGACTGGTACAATGGTTCTCCACGAAGGGTGGTCGACGATGAAGATAAAGCCGTACGGCTTGGCAACTCGCTCGTTGTGATAGAGGAAGACTCGATGGTATTGCGATCCGATAGGATAGGTGTCCACTGCCCGCGACGGGGAACTCGGGATAAGCTCACGGGGATCCCTGGTCTAAGGGGATATGCCGGAGATGACTCACTTCACAGGGAGAGGAGTCTCAACGAAGAGGAGAAGAGAACGATGGTGGTATTGAAGAAGACCAAGATGGCGATCCTGGTCTTCAGCTTCGACTACTTATACAGATACTCGCGGGCTTTCAAGCGCCGCTCCAAACTAAACTAGCCAATAGCGTAAGTAGAGCGAACCCTAGTACAACTATCCTAGTATGAGTCACATCGATAGGAGATCCGAACCGTTATCGTACACAATCACATGTGCCGGAGCTTACCCGGCTGACTGATCCAACAAGTCCATGACGATATATCGCTGACGTGGTGTCATCCCCGAGCGTCAGTGTCCACTTCCGGGCCGAAACGTAACAACCGCCACCGCCACCGCCACCGCCACTGCCACCGCCACCGCCACCACCACCGCTACCGCTACCGGATGGCGCTGATGCGCTACCACCGGGCGGATTGGGCGCCCCCTCCTCCTCCAGTGCCACCGCTGGTGAGGGTCGTACTGGCCGAAGCTTGTTGGGTTTGGGACATAGCGTGAGTTTGGAAATGTGTCGTGGGATTGGGCAGGTTAGTTGTGGGTACTGAGACACTGGGTGATGGGGAATCATCGTCGACGGCAATGCCGGGGGTAGTGTGAGTTGTGAGGGGTCCAACTCCAAGGGCTTGTGGTACTAGGCTGATGGTGTACCACTGGCCTTTCTTCGCAGAGTAATCAATGTATGCCCACTGTCGTAGTTCTTCAAGATAGTGGACCTGTCGGTATTTCTGGGTGTTAGGGTGGAAGAGGAAATATCCTTCCACTCCTTCGTGTTCCTTCCAGACGATGGCTCCTTTGACTTTGTCGGAAAGCTCGTCGTCACTATATCTGTCAATGTATTCTGCCTGGAACTGGGATCTGGCGCGACTATGAAGATTCGCCACTGTGAGAGACTTGACTTAATGTAACGCCACCACGGGGGCGTTAGGTACGACGTGTACCACGTTAAGTCAACGGGATCAGGAGAGCGCGAGCCGGTTAAAGCTCAGTTCGGTGGTGCACAAGTATCGCTCGGTTTCCCCGGAACCGAGGATAATAGTAAAGGGGCAGGGCTCAAGCGCAACGGCGAGTGAAAATATAGACTCAAGCGCAAAGGCGAGTCAAAGGTCGTTCATGAGGCAAAGACAACGTGGTTTTACACAAGAAGTCAAGTCTACCGTACAAGCTAGGTAGGGCGTGACTTATATACTAATACAGGGTGTTTGTACAGGGCAAACACATGGCGCAAGTCTGATGTGATCGTACAAGAAGGGGAACAAGGGGAATAGCTTTATGCAGTACAAGGGAACTCTGCGGGACGACGCGTGCCTCAGAAATGGTCAGCGGACGAAACAGAGCGTAAAACTGGCCATCCTATCGCCGAGGCGCAAGGTGCGGAATGGAAGCCGAGAAGCGCGAATCACGGGAACGTATCGTAAAAGTACAGTAGTCCGAAGACGCTTAGTGGGAGGCAAGGCAGTTCGTAACACGTATGTTAGACAACTATGGGCTTCATGGCAAGGTAACATTTCCGTTATCTCTCTCTCATTACTTGCTCAAAACCTGTATAGATCGGCTGGTGTACCAGCGACGGGGCGGCCATCAATTGCAAAATGATCCGCACGCTCCAGAGCAGGCTCACTGATGCAGATGTAGGATGGACCGCTGCGGAACACGACATGTTGATGTTGTGAGCATTGGTGCCTCCAGTGCCCTGGATACTTGTTACGATCGGACTCATCGGTACGGACTACGGACTCGTGGGGTTCTGACTACCCTAGTATTAGTCAGGGACAGTCGTATCAGTCAGCAGAGGAGGAAGTATCACATGTATTGGACATTGACTCACACCTAGGATAGTTGTTGCGCAGCAATACACGCAGCTAACAGGAATGGTGTTCTCACCTTTGAGTAGGTTGAGAGACTGCAAGAGTGGAGAGGGTGCACAAGTGAGAAAGAGAGTGAATGTCTATTCGCCTCCCTCCCCATAGGAGGGTTTTTATACTCTATGGTCCTACCCTGACCATTTGCGTAAAAGTGATGAGTACAGGCGTCCACAATATCGCGTTTTTACACACGCCTGATGTAAACTACCACTTCGAGATAGGCATAGGGCTTCTCTCACTTGGAGGGCGTATTGCGCCCGTTGTAGTATGTATCCTAACTACCGTAATAGGCAAACATACTACTGTAATGTCGTAACTGCTATAGATAAGGTCCTTACGTACTTATCACGTTCCAACACTCCCCCTTGCTTAGTGCAGCTTCGAAAGCGCTTCTAAGCAATTGATAGCGTCCTCACGAGCCTAGGCATCGAGTGAGGGTTGTGTAAGAGTCGATTAGTAGTGTCGTGTCCAATCCGAGTCTCTAACACGTCTCATCAAGTTGTGAATGTCCATTATAAACGACATTTTCCAACTGGGCGTGTCATATGTCATCCCCATTAGGGACAGGACATGCGAGCTCCCCTCTGGTAGCTCATGAAAGGCTTGGAGCCAGTTGTCAGCTGGTTAAAGCGACATTACACCATAACTTGAAGAGAATAAGGTGACTCTGTCCCGTTTTAAGGAGACAGTTGCTCGTGATGCACTCCTCTGAAGAAGAAGCGGTGGACGCTGTTGAACATAGAGAAACATATGTTCAGCTTCAGAAGGTGCGGTGGCAGTGGAGGGACAAAAGTTCCTTCACGCTTTCCCCTCACGAGTCACCATCATCAGATATGGTGTGTGTGCGCGATAGCGCACCAAACTCTAGCCCTAGCTGTTCCCTGAATTTAAGGAACTTAATGCGACCCAGATTCTTAGTAAAAGATCTGCGGGGTTCTCGGCTCCTTCAATAAAGAATAGTTCTATCTTCTTCTCACGGATCACATCACGAATGTAATGGTGACATAGATCAATGTGTTTGATCCATTTCTCCTGAACAGGATTAGAAGATAAGAATATGGAGCCTTGATTATCTCCGCATAATGGAATAGGTCCGAGGTTTATTCCAAGCTCACTAAACAGCGAGCGAATCCAGACCAATTGTCTGCTTGTATCACACAGTGACATGTATTCTGCTTCAGTAGATGAGAGCGCAATTGACTTCTGCGCTCTCGAGTTCCAGCAGAACACTCCATTTGCCATTTTTACTAAGTAGCCCGTAGTGGACTTTCTGGTTGTTGGGTCAGAGGCCCAATCAGAATCTGCATATGCTATTATCCCACCATCGCTTTTGCCGTCAAAGACAAGCGCATAATTAGAGGTACCAAGTAAGTAGCGGCAGATATAAAGTGCACACTTCATATGGTCCTCAGATGGGTTGGCAGCAAACTGCGCCATTTTGGTAACAGCATAGGCAATATCCGGTCGCGTTCCAATCATTATGTATAGGAGAGATCCTATTACTTGTTGATATGACGCGCGGATCTCTGGGGTTGCAGTTCCCTTATTAGGGATCGGATGGTACCCTTCCGGTAGTGGGGTAGGTACTGATTTGGCATTAATCAGATTAAAACGCTGCAGCACTTTCTGAAGGTAATCCTGCTGATCTATCAGGATTCTACCCTTAGAACGTAGTATGCGCATGCGTAGAAATTCTTTGGTATCACCCAAATCTCTGCATTCCCACATCTCCATGAAGCGTTTCTTCAGGGATGCTATGTCCTTTTTATTTCTTCCAAGGAAGAGGACATCATCGACATAGACGATGACTACAATAGTTCTATCGTCATTTACAAACAGACCTGAGTCTGATTGAAGTCTTATGCAACTAAGAGTACTCATGGACTTATCCAGCGCTCTCCACCAAGCGAGTGCTGCTTGTTTAAGTCCATATATTGCTTTCCTCAGGCGCATGACTTTGTTTTGTTGGCTAGGGTCTTTAAACCCTTCAGGTTGTTCCATGTAGAGTTCCTCATCGAGGTCTCCATATAGGAAGGCGGTTTTGACGTCAAGTCCAGAGATGTGCCAATCCTTCAGCGCTGTGAGCGCGAGCATCATCCGGACTGTCTCAAACCGTACCACTGGTGAGAATATTTCGTCGTAATCTATGCCTTCAACCTGAGAAAAGCCTTTGGCAACTAGCCTGGCTTTCTTATGGCCATCTGACTTTAAGTCAAATACCCATCTATTCTTGATCACCCTTCTGCCTTTTGGCGGGTTGACAAGATCATAGACTCTGCGTTTGCGAAGAGAGTCAAGCTCTTCTTCACAGGCATTACGCCACTCCCCCTGGGATTCACTTGGCATTTTAAGAATGTCCTTATAGGTCCATTCACGTATATTAGAGGTATCAGGTGACTCTAGATCCACTGGTGAAACTGCTTTGGCGAGCAGAAGATCTAGAAATTTGACACCCCCTTCCTGAGCTAGGCGGATCAGAAGTTGCTGATCAACTTCGTCTGAATCATGCGGATTATCACTCTTCGCACTGGAAGAATCAGAATCGGCTGGGTCAGGATTAACACCTGAGACCGTCTGATCTTGACGCGAACGCGGCTGGGAGCTACCCGGCTGCGGTGCAGTCAACTGTCGCCATGTGCGAGTCCGCGCAATGTCACGAATAATCGTAGTAGGAGGCCTATCTCCATAGACATTTTCAGGACGAGTAACTGGTTTCCTTATACGCCCCGATCTCCTAGGTTCACTAGGACCAGGTACTGGAACAGGGGGTAAAGGCGGAGGTAGCTGCGATCCAGATCCTCCAGTAGAACTACTAGGAGGAGGTCCAGCGGCCGGCTGGGGAGCGCTTCTCCCTTTGGTATTAGGAGGCTCAGGTGGTAGGTCATCATCATCACCGGGAGTGGTATCGTCATTTGACAGCTCATCTGGAGCTGTGTCATCTAACTGAGTTACACCACGGGGCATACTCCTAGAATTATTTTTAGGACATCTAGGAAATAACACTTCATCAAAGAGAGCCTTGTCCGAATAGAACAAGGTATTTGGTGTGCGCATGAAGACGTCAGCCTTCATTCCAGCTCCTCTTCCGAGGTAAATCATTAGCTCGCTTTTGGGAGAAAGTTTATTCATCCGGCGAGCTTCTGGAATATGTACGTAGGTGCCACAACCAAATACTCTGAGATGTGATATATCAGGGATGTCATTGTGCAATAGTTTGTAAGGAGTCTGCCATTTAAGGCGACTTATGGGGGTTCTATTGTAACAATGTGCAGCATGTTGTACTGCAAATTCCCACCAACTCTGTGGCAGACAAGCATCAAGGCGCATGGCCTGAGCTTTGTCCATTATGGTACGCATAAAGTGCTCAGCGCGCCCATTTTGCTGTGGCGTATGTGGCGCAGACTGTAGCACTGTTATGCCGGCATCCTTAAGCTGCTTTAGGAAAGCGTCCGATTTATATTCACCGCCAGCATCAGACATCCATTCTTTTATGGTAGCGTTAAATTGATTTTTTATTAACGCGAGCCACTGCTTTAGTGCCGTAATAGCAGAGGCCTTATCCCGTAAAAGAGTAATCCATGCAAAAGAAGTATAATCATCAAAGAAGACGATAAAGTACTTGTATTTGTGGTATGACGGTATAGGGAAGCTTTTCAAATCAGAATGAATTCGATTGAAAGAGGCTTTAGCCCTTGTATCGGATGGAGGATGTGAGGCAGCAGGCATTTTGCCTTGTGCGCACCCAGGACATATTACATCAGAGGTGGGAATTGTTATCCCTTCTGGAAAGCCCTTAGTGTGTTCCTTAGCTCGTCTTAGAACCTCTTTGGATGGGTGTCCGAGGCGACGATGCATAAGGTCATAGTCTACATTAATTAACGCAGACTGGTTCGCAATATGCGACTCAGTTAGAGTGGATATAGAGGCATCTAGCCAATATAGGGATTGTCCGTGAAGAAGGGGTTTACATTGGACAATCTTTTTATTTTTACGTAGCAAGTTAATATGCCGCGAATTCCCCAAAACGCGCAAACCTTGCTGTAGAAAAACTCCCATAGATAGAAGACGCGTGCTCATGGAAGGTATGTATAGAACCGGATATACCCGAGTAGTAACGGGTTTGTCTGCGATGTAATGTTCTAGCAAGACAGTTCTGGTTCCCTCAACATACAACATTTGAGCTGCTGTCTTTACAGGAATTCGTTCAGACTTAGCAATTTGCTTGTAATCGATGAAGTCACTAAGTTTATTAGTGAAGTGTGCTGATGCTCCTGAGTCAAGGAGCCACATATTTTGAGTGCGCTTTAAACACTCTGCGCATTGACTGAAGTACTCATTGTGCTCACACTCAAGTAAATCGAGGAGAGCGCTGCTAATATTGTACATATCGAGTGACTTCGGTACTATTACATGCGAATCCGTAGATATACGTAACCGTTACAACTGCCATCCCTTAGACTTTTTGGGGGCAGGGCTAATACTGTAACGTTATCAGCATGTGGTGCGCAAAGTGAAGAGAAGACGTACTCTTCTTCATCAGATCCCCAATCAAGGGAGATCTCGTCATCCGGTCCGGTTAGAAAAGACTCCGGAGTCAGTGAACGGCCAGTAGAGGCCGGTGTCGGGATAAGAGGGTCGAAACGGGGGTCCGTTGGACGACCATTATCATACAGGAACTGCTGGTTACTGCGCCAAATTGCTTCAATTTTGTCGTTAGAACGTGATCCACTAAGGGTGTCCTTTTCGCGAGTAGCCGACTTGACTGTTGCTTCAACAATTGAAGCAGGATTGATGTAAGGAGGCGTGGGGGCACGGTTTTCTTTATCAGAATCCCCATCGCTTATCGTCAGTCCTGATAAGTCAAGTTGGAGAGCGTTTGAACGCTCACCAAATATTTCCGTGTCATCTAATCCGTCAATGTTCATGATCGGTTGTGCGCTGCCCGAAGGCTGCTGCGACATATCGATATCGACATCGGAGTCATACTCCTCGTCCATGAACTTTTCGATACGGGGACGCATCTGCGCGTCAATCTCGGCAAAGCGCTGCTCGAGCGTCTTTACGGTCTGGACTGTAGCGGGTACATCCAGCCGTTCAGCGAGCGTCAATGCCTTATTGACGGAAGGGAAGAAGCCGGGGGTCCTCTGAGGTGAGGAGGATTCGACTTCGATTCGCGTAGAGACACCAGATGACCCAATATGAGTCACCTTGTGGGAAGTAGGAGGGGCTAATGCGGTGACAGAAGCAATATGCGAGTGCTGTGGAGCACGGGCAGGTGCCTTGCCTTTCCCTTTGCCTTTGCCTCTTCCGGAACCACGTCCTCTGCGCTGCCTAAAAGGCTGCTGCTGATTGGACGGGCCAGGAGCGCTAGGCTGCTGCGACGTACCCTGCTTCGAAAAGCGAGGGTCGGTGCGCTTCCGTTTAACGGCAGAAAGCTTCTGCGCCTTATGAACGGCCTTATGCTGTCCTCGATTAGTCTCAGTCTCATACTGGCTCTCAACGCAAGCCAAGACTGTATCGAGCTTAAGATCTGCAATGGGAAGGTTATTGCACATGACAGGGATAAGGTGCTCCCATTTCTGGGGCAAAGCGGACATGGCGATAAGAGCCTGCAGCTGAGGCTTGATGGCAAGTGTGGTGGTGGCAGCACCAGTTCCGATAGTAACGGAACCAAGACGAGAGAAGGCGGCTGCCATCTTCTCGAATTGAGGGGCAGGGTGCTGATTAGAATTGAAGCGAATAGAAATCGCTTCTTTGAAGTCTTTGTAGATGCGGGGCATAGATACCGCACCGTACCGGTCTTTTACGGAGTCCCAGAGCGCCTGGGAGGTGTTCCCAGTGACAGCCTGCTGGATAGCGGGCGAAAGGCGGAGGGTGAGATTACCCCTGGCCATCTCATCGCTTCGATCCCAAGCTGGCTGTTCAGCAGCAGCAGCGGGACGGGCGATGGTACCAGCGACAAAGCCCCAGAGCCCTTGGGACATAAAGAACGCGGTCATCTGCTGAGACCAAGTGGCCCAATTAGAGCCATCGAAGACGGGGACAAGCTGAGTGAGTTGAGAGGACATTGTTTGATAGATCTGTTGGCTTTGAGAACGTCAGCATTGCGTTATTATAATAACAATACTGAGTGAATCAAAAAGAATTGCCAACGCCAGAGCACGGCTAATAGCAATACAATGCGTGACAATAGCCCAATATTAGGCTGTTTCCAACAGAATGGGCAGCGCCCATTTTGACATTTGGATCACAAATGCCATGCGTCGGACTATCCTGCTCGACGTCACCCCAAGGTTGAGCTATTCGACACTCCAAAGTTAATTGGAGCCGTAATAGAGCCTTGTTTAGTTAGGTGATAGGCCAAGTCTGTGTACTCCTCAAGAGCACAATACTGAGCTTGCTATTAACCAGGGAGCCTCCTTGAGTCTAGTGCCTACAACCGCACGAGTACCTCTTTGCAAAGGTAACAACGTGGTGGGTGATGACCACAAGGCGCAACTCTGTCAAAGAGTGCGACGGCAAACCCTGTAGCAGGGCCCATAACCTGTTGCGCAGCAATACACGCAGCTAACAGGAATGGTGTTCTCACCTTTGAGTAGGTTGAGAGACTGCAAGAGTGGAGAGGGTGCACAAGTGAGAAAGAGAGTGAATGTCTATTCGCCTCCCTCCCCATAGGAGGGTTTTTATACTCTATGGTCCTACCCTGACCATTTGCGTAAAAGTGATGAGTACAGGCGTCCACAATATCGCGTTTTTACACACGCCTGATGTAAACTACCACTTCGAGATAGGCATAGGGCTTCTCTCACTTGGAGGGCGTATTGCGCCCGTTGTAGTACGTATCCTAACTACCGTAATAGGCAAACATACTACTGTAATGTCGTAACTGCTATAGATAAGGTCCTTACGTACTTATCACGTTCCAACAATAGTCGTAGTAGGGTTCGAGCTACTATCGCTATAGGGTACCCTACTTTCAGGAGGAGCTTCAAAGCCCCTCGTCAACTGTATATTTACTAGGCTGTACGAAGACCGAGCTCCCCAGCTTGGTCTTCTTGAATCACTCGCATCATTCTCCAATTCCTCTTAGTCGTCTGCCTTTCTCTCTCTCTCGGTCTCCTGGTGCGGCTGACCTTCGTCTGGCGGCTCGCAAGACTACATATACGCCTGGTGGACATCGCCCCAGTGCTGTGGACGATCGCGTTCTTACTACAGACGCGTATCTACTTCTGCTAAGTCACCCCACGCTTACCTCGCCACTGTATTTCGCTCAAGTCGAGCACGTTAGGACGGGCCTAACGCAACATTAAGACCAAGCTCCCTCTATACACAACACAGTGGCGCCTACAACAGCAGACCGGTGGGGCTGGAACCAAGTCCAATCATACACCATCCCGGAAAGAGGAGAACGGAACGTCCCCACACGATATCTGAAGGTGGCCAGGTGGAGGACACACAGGGGAGAAACCGGATACTTCGTCGACTTCCCCAATCGACCGAGTCGATACTACCCAGTTGAGTTTAGTTTCGAACACACTTGTTGGTGCATACTCACAACAAATGACGCAGGAGTGCGAACAGTAGTCGGACCAACAACAAGCGCATACCGGTGCGACATCCTAGAAAGCGAAGTAGTTCCCCTTGCGAGAACAGGACCAATCGACGGCGCACCCACCGCCAGCACTACTGAAGAAGAAGAAGACTCCGAATTGGAACGAAATAGCGAAGAAGAAGACCACCTCTCCCAGGTAAACGCAGAAGAAGAGGAAGAACTAGCGAACCTAGCACAAGGGATAACGCTAAATGACGAATCACAAGCTGAGCAGATCATTGTCCACCCACCTAACGAGATGACGACTACCCAAGTAGAACCAACGTATGCACTACAACTCGACCCCATTCAACTACCACAAGACGGAGTCCCAGAAGATCTACTTCCTATCAACCCAGTACGGGACACCGAATGACCGCCGACGACGCGGCCCTTATGAGAGCAATCGGCCCCGACGAACCGGACCCCCCAGGAGGAGGAGGAACCGGAGGAGGCCAACCACCAGGAGGAAGAGGCGGAGGACCACCCAGAGGAGGAGGCGGAGGACCGCCCGGAGGAGGAGGCGGGGGCTTCCCCGGGCTGAACCCTGCCGCTAACCAACCTCGAACGACAGATAGGCTACAAGGTAACCCACCTCAAGTGTTCAACGGCGACCGCACCAAGGCCCTACAGTTCAGGGCGCAATGGAACCTGTACCAGGGCATCAACAGCACAAGCAACATCATGCGCAACTTTTACCGTCGATCCCTGCTGTTCCTCGGATATATCCAAGGGGAACAAGTCAACGAATGGGTGATGTATATGACCGACTGGCTGATACGCCAGGTAGACTCTGGATTCCCCAAACACACCCGACGCCTGTGGGACGAAACGGTTCGCGCATTCACCAGGCGATTCGCAAACACCATGGAGAAAGAACAAGCACAAATGGAATTGCGCAAAGGCGTCCACATGAAGGACGGGGACATTGACAGCTACGTAGCAACCTTCGAACGATTAGCTCGCCAGGCTGACTACCACCTCGATGCCCCTCAAACACTGGACCTATTCACGGCAGGGCTACCACGAGCACTCTTCACCAAAGTGTACGAACAATACGAACCCGCCACGTTTGAAGCGTGGAAGCAGGCGGCGATGAAGAAGCAACAACAATATATGCATCTACAGGCACGTCTCAACTCACTTAAACCGTCCCCACCAAAGACTACCCCGCATCCCAGCCAATGGGGAACTCCGCAAAGTGGATGGGCACCGCGAAACCTCCAGTATCGCGACCCAAATGCCATGGACACTTCTGCCGACCGAGCGCGAGCTCGGGAGGACAAGTGGAAGACACCCAAGCAAGACTTGCCGGAGCAGAATACATACTCAATCGACAAAGACCACCATACCCCCCACGAGGAGGGCCAAGGCAACGAGGAAGGGGACCGCCCCGAGACCCTAGGGGAGTAACCTGTTACACCTGTAGCCAGAAGGGACACTTCAGTCGTGACTGCCCACAGAACCGCCACAACGCGCAAAGCAGCAACAACAGAAGGACGGACACCGACTACTACGCCCAAGAACCAAGGGTAGAAGCACGCGCCGCAGTCACGCCACAGCAACAGGCCAAGGAGTGGCTGCAGGGAGTGGCCGGAGCACCGGACGAAGTAAAAGACCTAGTCCTCCAAGAGCTATGGGGAAGAGAGGATTTTCCAAACGCCTGAACCCGACGGCCTGGGTGAGGGCACTCCGTTGTAACTCTGTAATAATCACACGCTACCGATCGTTGAGAATTCCAGTGTCCGTTAGAACAAGTTACAACATGGCCGAAGTAAAAGCATTGGTGGACAGCGGAGCCACGGACAGCTTCATTAAACCCACGTTCGCAAAACGAATGGGGATCGGACTAAAAGAGCTAGACACCCCAAAAAAGATATGGAACATCGATAAGTCCGAAAACAGAGCTGGACTAATTACACACTGCGCAGACCTCGAAGTAGAACCAAGGGGACCAGCAAGGTGATGCGTTTCCTCATCACTGACACAGGCGACGAAGACATCGTCCTGGGATACCCCTGGCTGGCGGCCTACGAACCCCAGATTAGCTGGCAACACGCCGTCATCAAGGAAGACGCATACCCGGTAGTCCTCTGAACTACACACCCTACCAGACGGGAAGTCACCATTGCATTCTCCCCAACAGAACCCACTGAGTTCACAGACGATGAAAAACAGCAGGCAGTATACGAGCTCAACAGGGAATGGGCGGAAGTCAAAGCGCGCACCCCTCTCCACCGACCTGGCCATACAAGCACAACAACATACCAGCGTCACCGCCATTCCAGAAGAATACGCAGACTTCGCTGACGTATTCAGCGAGAAAGAGTCACATCGATTCCCGCCCAGACGACCCTGGGACCACGCCATAGAGTTCACCAAGAACGCCCCGACTGCAATAGAGTGCAAGATCTACCCCATGTCCTGCGACGAAGATGACGCACTTCGGACCTTCCTCGATGAACAACTACAAAAGGGTTACATCCGCCCATCAAAATCCCCTTATGCTTCATCCTTCTTCTTCGTCAAGAAGAAGGATGGGAAACTGCGGCCGGTGCAAGACTACCAAAAGATCAACTCTTTCACTGTGCGTAACCAATACCCCTGGCCGCTCATACAAGATCTGATCATGGACCTGGGCAACGCGGACATCTACACCAAACTGGACGTCCGTTGGGGATACAACAACGTCCGCATGAAGGAGGGCAACGAAGAAAAAGCTGCCTTTAAGACACGTTATGGCTTCTTCGAACCACTAGTCATGCCCTTCGGCCTCACCAACGCACCCGCCACCTTCCAAGCAATGATGGACTTCGCCTGCAGGCCTACCATCTTGAAACACGAAGCCTTAGGCACCACGATCCGAGTCTACATCGACGACATCGCTATAGCCTCACGCAACGGCAGAGAAGGCCATGTCGCAGTGGTACGTGACATACTGCGGGTCGCCAAGGACCTTGACTTGTACTTCAAACCAGAGAAGTGCGTTTTCGGCGCGCCCTCGATCGATTACCTGGGGGTAATCCTTGAAAAGGGGGTGACTCGCATGGACCCCATCAAGGTCACAGGCATCCGCGATTGGCCCACACCTACCATGGTTAAACAGGTCCGATCTTTTCTCGGTTTCTGCAACTTTTATCGCCTTTTCATCAAAGACTTTGCAACCCACGCATGCCCCTTGAACCGGCTGACATGGAAAGACACGGAGTGGCACTGGGGCCCAGACGAAGATGCCGCGTTCACAAAACTCAAAGACCGGGTGACAAGCGAGCCAGTACTGGCACACCCAGACACCCGGGAACAGTTCGAACTGGAAGTAGACGCATCAAGATTCGCGGTGGGTGCCGTACTCTTACAGCGCAAGGAGGACGGTAAACGACACCCCATAGGATACTACTCAGCAACACTCAACGAGGCCGAGCGAAACTACAACATCTACGACCTCGAGTTGCTGGCCATCGTCAAAGCATTCCGCCACTGGCGCCCCCTACTAGCGGGCTCCCCTCACAAGGTCAAGGTATTCTCAGACCACCTCAACCTACAATACTGGAGATCCCCACAACAGATAAGTCGGCGCATCGCAAGAGAGGTCCTGGAACTCTCTAAATACGACTTCGAGATCCACCACATCAAGGGTACCGCAAACGGAAGAGCAGACGCACTCTCGCGAAGACCGGATTACGATCGCGGAGACGACGATAACAAGGACATCGTAGTTCTCCCAGACGCACTCTTCGTACGGGCCCTCAAGTCAAAACTATAATGCCAACCGCCGCAACCATAGAACCCAAAGAAATGGAACGACCAGACGCCACTTACCACCAAGACGAAGACCACCTTCGCCCCTGGATAGATGCACACCGACTGAAGAAGGTCGAGGACACCTGGTATAAGGATGGAAGATGAGTAGTCACAGGTGGACTATATGACAAGAGAAGTATTATTTCTGCACACCACGTACCTCCGGTTTACGGCCACCCAGGCATCAATAAGACCATGCAGTTGGTGGGACGCTTCTACTGGTGGCTGAACCTCCGCCAAGACGTCCTGGACTACGTCAAGGGGTGTGCCGAATGCCAGAGACACAAGGCAAACAACCGACCCACCAAGGCACCGCTTTCTCCAATATACCCAAACCCTGAGGCACTCCCCTTCGAAACCATCGCGCTCGACTTCATCACCAAACTACCACTCTCGCAAGGGTTCGACTCCATTCTCATGGTTACTGATCACGACTGCTCGAAAGCAGCCGTCTTCATCCCGTGTAACGAAGAAATCACGGCAGAAGGAACCGCCGCACTATACGCTAAGCATGTCTTCTTGCGATTCGGACTTCCCACCAAGGTGATCAGCGACAGGGACCCACGCTTCGCATCCAAGTTCTCGCTCGCGAACTATGCAATATCCTGGGTATCTCGCAGAACATCTCCACTGCCTACCACCCACAGACGGATGGACAGTCCGAACGAACAAACCAATGGCTGGAAACAGTATCTCCGATTCTGGACCAATGAGCGACAGGACAATTGGGCGGCGTACCTCCCTATTGCGGAATTCACACACAACAACTGGCCTCACGAGACCACAAGGAAGTCCCCTTTCTACCTCTTAATGGGGTACAACCTGCGCGCTGATTGGATCAATAGGCCATCACCCATCCCACAAGTGGCATTACAAATCAATCAGTTCCGAGAAGCTAGAACTGAGGCCAAGACCCTCCTTATCAAGGCGCAAAAATCGTGGATCAAACACAAGGATACGCCCAGGTACAAGGAAGGAAACCTCATGTGGTTAGAAGGACGCCACCTACATACTAACCAGCCACCACAAAGCTTGCGCCCAAGAGACACGGCCCCTTTAGGGTGACACAGGTGATGTCCCCAGTCAACTACCGCCTCGAACTTCCCACGCAGTGGAGCATCCACCCGGTGTTCCACACAGATCTTCTCACCAGATATCAGGAGACCACTACGCATGGGGCTAACTATCAACGCCCACCCCCAGATCTGGTAAACGGAGAAGAGGAGTATGAAGTCGAGAAGATTCTAGACTCACGAAGGTTCGGGAGGACCCGGAAACTCCAATACCTGGTAAAATGGAAGGGATACCCGGACTCGGAGAATCAGTGGGTCGACCGGAGCGAAGTATTCGCCGACCAGGCAATTCGAGACTTCAAGGCGCTCAACCCCCTACGAGAAACACATATAAAGAGGGCCCAGGACGAGCTAAGTCCCACAGCAACCCCTGCTACTCACACTCATCCTGTCTTCCTTCGCACCATGTCCTCTTGCTCCCTGCCCTCACAGTCCACCATCGACACGGTGGTCCAAAGCCTCGTCACTCCCCGCGGACCCATCACCTGCGAGGATGCCATCGCCGTGCTCAGCTCCTTCCCCGACCCCACCGTCGGAGGGATCGCTGACTCCCCCGAGGCGCAGCCTGGCACCTACAAGGAGGGAAACGGCGCGGAAGCAGACCACACCCTACTCGAAGGCCCGGCGTCAAATCGCCTCATTCAACACGCTGACGGACACGGTGACCCTGGACCTGTCCCGATACCACACCGAGTTCGGGCCAGTACGGCCATGGAGGAGATCGTCCGGGAGTGGAGGGACAAGCAACTACGGAGGGCGCAGCTGCGGATGCAGCAGCTGAGACACCGGCGGACGTTGGCGAGGATGAATGGGGGCTCGGGGAGGACGCAGACGGAGACTACGCAGTTGCGCACCCCCATATTCTCTCGACCACCGATACTGACGACCCCCACGAAACCCCATACTCCCTCAACACCGACGGATCCCCCATGTACAAACGGGACCTCGGTGTTGCGATCGGACTCATCGGTACGGAGGACGGACTCACAGGGTTCTGACTACCTTAGCATTAGTCAGGGACAGTCGTATCAGTCAGCATCGAATGTCGAGTATCACATGTATCAGACTTGACTCATACCTAGGACGGTCGTAGTAGGGTTCGAGCTATTACCGCTACTGGGTACCTTACGTTCAGGAGGAGCTTCAAAGCTCCTCATCAATTGTATATCTACCGACGTGTGCGAAGACCGAGCTCCTCAGCTTGGTCTTCTTGAATCACCAGTCAAGATTCTCCTTCTACTTCTACTCGCGTGTCTCCTTCTTAGTTTCTCCCTCGTATTGCGTCTGGCCTTTATCCGGCAGATCGCAGGGCAACACGTACGCCTGGTGGACTTTGCCCCAGTGCTGTGGACGATCGCGTTCCTGTTGAGGACGTGTATCTATCTCTGCTAAGTCGCCCCTCATCGAAGCCACTGTATTCACGCTCAAGTCGAGCACGTTAGGACGGGCCTAACGCAACACTCGGAGTGATGGGAGGACCAACTCACCAGCCTCTGGCTGTCCTCAACACACGCACCCCCGCCGGCTTCACGCGCAACGCCGGGGCAGACTACCTCCCATTTCGCATTGTCTCCCCCGACGGGGTCGAGCGCGAAGCCCGCTACCACCAGGTCATCATGGGCCCGGACCCCATGGTGGTGGGCATCATCGACGAGTCGGACAAGGTCTACGCTCGCCCCCTCTACGCCACACCCCGCTACCACTACGGTGGCAAGCCCATCTACCAGAACGAGGACATGGTCCTCTTCACCGAAGGCTTCGAGGACCAGGCGCGCGTAGACCGCTGCCTCTCCTCCCTCCACAACGTCTCGCTCTCGGGCGAGGTCACCCGCTACCGCGCCGCCGACCGCGAGCTGCAATGCCTCAACCAGCGGATCGATGACCTCATCGCTGCGGTGGGGGAGATCCAGGGTAAGGTGTCAGCGAGCTGGTGCAGGCTGGAGATGGCCAACGCGCTGGAGCGTATCAAGGACAAGGCCCGGACTATGGTGGACTACGAGTTGACGAGGAAGAAGACACGCCGAGGGCGCAGGGGCGCAGCGCAGGCCACGCGCACTAGGATCTTATACGAGGAGGAGGGCTTCGGAGCGTCGGGGCGTCGCACCTGAAGGAGGGGTGATGTTACGATCGGACTCATCGGTACGGACTACGGACTCGTGGGGTTCTGACTACCCTAGTATTAGTCAGGGACAGTCGTATCAGTCAGCGGAGGAGGAAGTATCACATGTATCAGACATTGACTCACACCTAGGATAGTCGTAGTAGGGTTCGAGCTACTATCGCTATAGGGTACCCTACTTTCAGGAGGAGCTTCAAAGCCCCTCGTCAACTGTATATTTACTAGGCTGTACGAAGACCGAGCTCCCCAGCTTGGTCTTCTTGAATCACTCGCATCATTCTCCAATTCCTCTTAGTCGTCTGCCTTTCTCTCTCTCTCGGTCTCCTGGTGCGGCTGACCTTCGTCTGGTGGCTCGCAAGACTACATATACGCCTGGTGGACATCGCCCCAGTGCTGTGGACGATCGCGTTCTTACTACAGACGCGTATCTACTTCTGCTAAGTCACCCCACGCTTACCTCGCCGCTGTATTTCGCTCAAGTCGAGCACGTTAGGACGGGCCTAACACAACAATACTTTCTAACTCACTCTTAGGTGCATGGAGCACTCGCTTCACCTCGCAGCGAAGCACTTTATACAGAAGGTTGCGCCCGATCTAGCTTCTGACTCCACCATTTGCGAGAACCCTGGCGAGACTTCTAGGTCAGACCCTGAGGGCATTGATGACGACTCGGACGGGGAAGTATTCGACTCAAGTGGTTCACTTGCCAAAGCGATCGCCTTAGTCACACAGGTATGTCCCTTCCACATTGGATTTGTCTTCACGCTAATGTGCCCGTGTTGCGCTACAGATTCGTAATTCACCCCGGGCTAGGACTTACTTCAAGAGGCCTGCAAGCAAGTCAATGTCTCTCCATTGGAGTTGCTCTTGTGGATCCGAACTCGTTGGGGATCCCTCTACACCTTCCTTGACCGGTTCCTCAAACTCAGACAGGTGCGCATCGTATTTCCACAATCTCAAACCGTTGTACGGAGCGACGTCCGTGTGAGTTCGAAGCGGAGAGGATCCCGTGCTGGGTTACAGGAGTTTACGAGCCAAGAGGGGATGACCCGAGAGCGAGCGAAGGTGGGACGAGGCGAAACGGGATGGAGCGAGGCGAAGTGAACAAGTGGGGGGGGAACTGGAAACGAGGTTGGAGAAAGGCTGCGGGGCTCCTAAGGCGAAGGCGCAGACGACGTTGATAACGTTGGCGGAGCTATGCGGCAGCTTGACGAAGGCGTTGGCGACGGGCTAGAGGGGTGAGGCGGCTGGTCAGGACTAAAGCGTTGGCGGCGGCGTGGCTAGGCTGGCGGCTCGAATGACGATGGCGGCGATGGCTATGGCTGCGATTAGGGCGACGGCGTGGGTTCTACTTGGCAGGCAATCCGAGGTGCAGCGGCTCGGAAAGTGAAGGCGGCGGTGGCAATGGCAATGGGCTTAGACGTAGGCAAGGCTCCTTGGACTGGCGTGTAGAATGAGACTTAGAGGCAGACAATGAGAGAAGAGGAGATCACCGATGATATTTCCGAGTCCGAGAGAACGGTTTATATACATGCAGGCCAGTATACAGACGCGTTCCGAGACTAAGTCGAATGTATAGTGAGAGTAATGGTAGAGGGATAGAGGGGAAACGGTAGAGACAGCGAACGGGACGTCGAACGGGAAGTGGCACAGGCACAAGCAGACAAAGGATATGGGCGCGACCATGAGGAGAGCGCCCTCCGAGATCTATGTAAAACGAGAGGCGGGAAAGAGAGGATCATACGAGAACTTCGAACAAAGGATACGAGACGTGATGACGCACACAATAGGCCGACCTCCGTCCCAATTCCGACGACGGAGCAATGGCTCACGCGGCCACCAACGGCGTCTTGCGAACGACTAGGAGTAATAGGGTGGATCGACGAGAGACAATGGGTGATGGCGGAGGATAGTGAGTGGTAAA
>JANSJP010000294.1:0-27201 GCA_024734325.1 Lactarius hatsudake | reverse complement strand
CCTTGGTCTTCGGGACACTCTTGTTAATCGGGTTTGAGGTGGGCTCTGAGGTACCACTGGTCGATGCTGTGGCCAGTGTGTTGGGGCATTTGTGTCGCCGGGTCTGTGGGTGTTGTCGCCGCGTTGTGGCCTGTGATGGTGGAATTCAGTTCGCATTGGGGGCCAGGTCCTATGGGGACATTGTGGGGGTGCGGACTCCGACAGTGTACTTCGGCAACCTGGACGGGAGTTGCTTGCTGTTGCGTCCATGGGGTGACCGGCGCATTGTCGTTTGTGCTGGTGGAGTTGCGTTGTTGTGCCAGGTCCTGGGTGGGTGAGATCAATTGCTATTGCAATGGGTAAAGGCATACCTCTCGTGAGCTTGAATGCTGGCGCCTTCTGGTGGTGGTACTGAATAGGTGGATGGGGTGGGAGTACTCCAGATGATGTCGGCGCTGGGAATCAAGTTAGCGAAATTGTGTGTGTGGGTTCGCAGGATGTACAGTGGGTTCGGGATGGTCTTGGTGATAGGATGTTGTTAGTCACGTAGAAAACAGGGGGGACGAGAGTGGACGTACAATGGACACCTCTGTGCCATGGCCACTGGTCATCGCAGCAACCTGCTGAGTTTTGGGCCGGGTCCCAACAGACCATCAGAGGGAGCAGACGCTGTGGGGTTCTTCATCCTCACACAGGACCCGGCACATTGCTTGCCTTCGGGTGGGAACATTGAGAGTTGCAGGTTGAGTGGAGGGGCGGTGGACAAGGGCTGGGTTGTTGATAGTTCGAACGAGAAGCGAGCGGTGATGTGGAAGACTTGCCCATGCGTGCGCTGAGTGACAGGCGCACCTTGGGTTGCGCTGGAGGGGGGTTGGAGTAGGGACGGAGGAGTAGAATCGTTGGCATTGTCTTCGTCATTGTCAGCATTCTCTTCCCATTGAGGTCAGAGTCCTCTTCCTCTTCTTCGTCGGAGCTCCATTGGCGTGACCTGGGACCCAAGCGAAGACTATGCTGGCGTGATTTCCAGGACAACACAAGGCTCGCAGTACGCGAGCGTTTCTGGCTGCTACCCTCAGGGGTCATGCTGTCGGGGTATTTGCCTGGTACCAGTGAGTGTAGTCATGTGTTGCGATAGAGTTGGCATTGTAATGGGAGTCGCAGAGGAGGAAAAACAGGGTACTTAGCTTTGATCCTCCACCAGAACTCCTGATGGCACTCTGCCCCAACCCTCCCCCATGGCAGCCCAAGCCGTCCATATTTCTTGCACATAGACTCCCAGATCACTTTGGAATCGGCTCTTATTCTGGCCACCTCATAACCATCCAACATCATCCCATCTTTGTCCTCAAGGAACCAAAACTCGTGGTTTTTGCCTGTGGGCACTGGTCCTCTGTGTAGTAGTACCCCGTGAGAACTTCTTTTCGTCTTATGTGTTTCCGTGCGTTGTAGGTGTTTGAACCAATACTTGATCTTGGGGTAGGCTGAGGGATCCAGGCGGTGGGGGACTTCGTCGATTTTGTCGATAGGCATGGCAGTGGGGGTTGGACCACTAGACACGAGGGCCTGAAACGCTTTCCTGTTATTGTATACTGTAGGTTAGCTGCTTGACAAACAGCAACGAATGTACTTGAGAGTTTCATGGCTTGCGGTCAGCTTGAGGTTTTCTGTGTATAGGTGCATATACACCGGATTTTGTGTGCCAAAGAGGTCCTCGTGAGTGGCTGGGAGAGGACGCGTTTTTTTTCCTGGTACAATCGTGGTTAGATCCACAGAGCAGAACTGAGATGACTTGCGCTCACCTGAGATCTCATCTGGATCGATCCAGAGGTGTTGAACAATTCTTGACTGTGTGATGGCCTCTGTGTGGGGGGGGTGTTAGTGTCTTTTGATCCAGAGAAAGGCAACCAGAGTGAGGGCAGATGCAGGTGGTGGTACGACTGAGTATGCAGGTCGTGACCAAGCATATATGGATCCACAGAACAAGGGGCCTCCCTAGATTGGTAACCAGAAGAGCTGGCTTCTGAGGAAGTGCGCGTTGCCTAGCTGAGAGTGGAGCAATTCAGTCATAGGACCAGGTGTAAAGACATCGTGTGCAAGGTGTGTTGGTCCTGAATTGATTTTCAGGGTGGTTCATCTTAGAGCAGGAATGTAGCAACCAGAAACGTAAAAAGCCTGAGAGGAAACTCAGAGAGGAAAATGTAAATGCCGTTGCGAGAATGAGAACCAGGGAGGAGGTGTATGCTATGCAGTCGGTGGGGATTGCAACTCCTGACCTTTCTCATCTATTTTGGCTGCTCCCAGCAACTATACAGTTAAGCCACATTCAGCCACTTACTCACATCACAGATGTGAATATGCGCCCCTCCATATTCTCTGGTTCCTGGTTCTAGATGTCTACTGGTAGCGCACCCTCTGGCATGTCTTCTGGCGATGCACCCTCTGGCAATGGCCCAACTCCAAAGGCTATCAAGGTCATCAAAGCAAAGAGGGCCTGCGACATGAACAAGGCGCTGATCCATGAGGCCACCTTGCAAGATCTCCTGCGGTGCAGGAACGACGCAATGTATCAAATCCTTGGGGAACGAAATAGACTGTTGCATGAATGGTAACTCATCTCGAGACTCACACTGCTACAGGTCGTCCTTATCTACTGTCGTATCAAGAATCGAACTTGGTGGTAGGGAATTCGAATTCTCTGAGGTCAACTACTTGTATGGCCTGCCACCCTCCCCCCCACCTTATGCGACCACGCCAGACGGTGTCCACAGGTACCATGCCAATAAACATGCCTGGTTGCATTTCCCGGAAGATGTAAGTACTTGCCAATGTTCCCACTGGTGTGACTTGGACTGACTTTTGTCACAGCGGCGTCTCTTCAATAAATGCGTACAGACTGACGATCAAGGTACCAATCCCGACCCCAACACCACACTTGCTGACATTGACCCCAAAATCCTTGCGGAGAGTAGCGACTCTAGGAATAAAAAAAGGAAGATCAAGTAACTACACTGTGCTGTATAACAACCGCATTAATTAATTGCTGGTATACTCTCCCCTCGAAATGTTGAGTCGCAACTTTCCCGTGTGATCACTGCTGCCTACCTCCACCACCTGTTGGTCTCTTGCCTCATCATCTTGTCATCTTTTTAAGTTCTCTGTCTTCTTCTTGTCTTCTTCTTGTCTCTCGCCACCTTGTCTCCGTCTTTTATACTGACACTCTCTGTCTCACCATCACTGTATATCTCACCTGCATTTCCTGTGGGATATCTGTATCGACACGCGAGGCCGCCTGTTAGCATTACCTGGGGCCCTCGCTTTCTCTGCATTGCCCATCCTGACTCCAACTGCCTCTCCATCCTGCAGAGAATCATTCTTTGTTCTCTGCTCCCCATCTGGTGCACAACCACCTCACAGTCATCCCTGGCTACCTCCAAGACCCCATAGCTTCATCTACGGCCCTCCATGCCTTGCATCATGCCTGTTGTGTCCCATGGAGGGGAGGCTAGCGCCGCGTGGCATAGTGCCTTGCAGTCATTCCTCGAGCCATGGGTACGTCCCTGTCCAGTCTCTCTCAATGACGCAGGTGTCTATCTCATTACCTGTCCCAGTCATCCTATCTCCACTTACCGTGTCTTCGTCCACTGTCTGAGTTCTATCCCATGTTCCATCCCCCTTGTTGCTCTCATTCCATCCAATTTGACATCTTAGTGTAGCATGTCTGTCAGTTGATTGCATGTACCCATGTACTATCTTGCCACTTGAATACAATGTCATTCCTTCCAGCACCATTGTGTGTGTAGTGAGAGATCCATCACCACCCCACAATCGATGTAGTCATACGGTTCTGAGCTGTGGCACATGTAAATACAGTGACAATTCAATTTCATTCATTCATCGAGAACATCCTCTATTTCTGCTACATCCAGCCCAGGCTTCTCAAGCAGAAAATACCAAGTGCTTTGGTCTCCTTCATGTGGCATCATGGGCACCATAGCTACAACGGACTCGATAATTTTCACATCTATAACCCGCAGGGCCGCTTGACCCTGGTATGCGCATGAATATACCGTTTTTGAAGATTCTTCAAGCAGCTCCTGGTCTGACTCAGACCAAACTGAGACCAGCGCATACGCGTGCTCTACCCCGGAGTGGTCACTTTGGAAGTAGAACTGTACCTCGCTGATAAGGAAGTATTCCTCCATAGCAGAAAACTAGGAAAATAAGATGCAAATCTCATCTTAATGGTAATGCCACTCACCTTTACATTATGGGAACAATGGACACTCTTGGCAGATCCTGCCCATGCAACCTCCTTCCACACACAGCGAGCGATTTGCAGGTTATGAAGGCAAAGATGAGCCCATCAGATGTACCTTGGCTGCCAGTCTAAGGGTACCTGTTCCTCGTCTGTGTCCAAACACAAGTATGCGCAGATTGCATCTGCCTGTTCTCCTACAAGAGTGACGCCAGTCTCGTCCCAAGCCCTGAGAAGGACATAGCCATCACCAAGGTCAATGGCACCTCGTGGTAGGCTGGGGGCATCCAGCTCTAGGTCAGGTAGAATCACGTGGATTGTGGATAATTGTGAGTGACGCAGACCGCAGTTTGCCATGTTCACATATGGGTTTGACGGTTGTTTGACTTCCTCACCCAGGTTGCCAATGGTACGCTCCATAGTCCACTGAGACGAGTAGGTGCCAGGACCCAGATGGACAGCATCTGGAGTGAGATGAGAGAGCCTGTGGATGCTCTGTTGACAGAAATGGAGTCACGATGTCATTTGGTGATAATAAATCGCCTTGTATTCCTCAGTAAAGGCAAGCACAAGTCGATGAGCCACTTGCAGCTGGGTGACCAATATCGCACACTGTTGGAGGAGCCGAACAGCGGATGCTAGCTTGCAGAAGTTCTGCCAGTAGCGTCGTGGAAGAATACCATAGAGCAATGCTGGGCAGTACCCAAATACATATACGAGAGACTCCCAGGCTTTGTAGCCACTGGAGATCTTCTCAGTGGGGTTCCAAGGAGGGCAATCAAATGAGCCAGGCAAGTACGGACGGCAGCACGCTACGTCCTGGCCGTGTGTTTTCCAAGTGTCACCAACGAGTATGACCCAGTCCCAGAGATCCCTGGAATCTTTCTTGTCACAGTCTATAGTCCTGTGCCAGAGACTTATGAGCAAGTCGGGAAGGTTGATCGCAATGATATGCATGTGGTCAATAGCAAGGCACCCAGGGAGACCAGTCGAGTGCTTTGGATCTAGGCCCAAGAAGATACTTGGCTTGCACAGGCCAGTCTCTTTCCAATTCTCTTTAAACTGCGTGTCAGTGCGGCTTTGAAGAAGTCTGCCCAAGTTCTCAAGATACATAGCAGCCAAGGCCTTAGGAAGCTGGAAAACATCGATGTTGGTGTTATTGTACCCAGGAAGCTTGTAGTTCAATGGCTTGAGGAGTGCGGGGTAATAATGGGGACCCCTGGGTTGGTGACCCCCTCTCAAACTGCAGTATTTGCAACACCCATACGCGCCGTGGTGTCCTACCTGCCTGTGCAACGCCGATAGTCCAGGTCCGTCTTGGTACCCAAGAAGAAGAACGGATGCAAAGTGAAGATTCACCCTGTGGAACAGTCCCACACGCATAGTGTGTCCCTCTGGAGTGCCGAAAGATGGTGCAAGCCGGTGTAGACAAACGAGTCCAGATTCTTAGGCTTGTTTGGACCAGGAATAAAGCCACCAGGGAGTACATACTTCTTCTTGTATCGTAAGTCGGGTGCCAGATCCAGTAGAACCCAGATGTAGATCCAGCAATCCAATTGCTTGCTCTGATACAGTTGTGCACCATCAATCGAGAGCATCAATATGGTGTCATTGGCTGAGAGATTGCCGTGTATTGCTGTGTTGAGCAAGAGCAAGCTACAGTACACATCATCGTAGACTTCGATAGAACTACCAGCATGCAACCTAGCCAGCAAGGGCTCCATCACTTGACATCGGTGCCCCATCTTCCATGTGCTTTCACGTGATCGATACTGAGCCTGTATCTGTGGTCCCACAGGTATCATGAGTGCTTGCTTACGAGGTACAGACACAACGTGTTTCCCTCAGGTGACAGACTCGTATCGCACGGAAGAACACTCAGGGCAAGTGCAAAGGTCCGAGAATGGTCCAGAGAATGCCACACAAGATTTGTGGCACATGTCAGTCATAATTGGGACCACCCCGTCAGATCGGCGATTGTCCGCTTCATGCGATCATAAGATTGGATGTCTGCACTGGGAACATATTCCTTGACGGTAGCACAGACACTTTCGTAAGTCGCCCAAGACCCGTTTATAGTCAACAATAGAAGCTTCACACTGAATCTCAACTCCCTGTCGATGCCAATGACCTCTGTGATGGGAGAGTGCAACCACTCGCAGATGTCAGCAGGAATAGGATTGTCGTCTAAGGACATGTGTGAGAGACCCTTGATAAACTCCATAGAAATGCGGAGCACATCAAGATGAGGTATGATGGCGTCAGGATCCCAGTCGTTCAGGCCACCAGGGAGGTCGTCAGGCTGTGCATCACGCCTGGCATATGCACTCCCATTCCCCTGTTGGTTCCCTTTGTTGTCCGAGAGTCTGACGTTGTGGGATGACATTGAGCACGTCAAAGACACTCTATGGTACTCACTTGAAAGCTCTTGGTAATCTGTTGTGTCTGGCATCGCTGCTGGGCAAGTCTCTAGTCACATGAGTTCAGTTCATTATCACTACACCACAAAGAGTATATAATGTGTGCTCGTGCTCCAATGGACCTTGCGTTCCTCGTTGGTGGCTTCCTGGTTCTGTTGCTCTGAGGTAAGCACTTTGCAGCACAGTGAAAGGAAAGCACTCGTGTGACACGTACCTGGCAATCAAGGTCATCCACTTCATGTTCTTGGTGATGCTGAGCGAGCGTCTCCCTCTGTAGGAAAGGCCTCAGCTTGCTAGCCGCCTGTTTCTGCTAGGTGACGACTTGTGATCTTGTGCTTAAGGAACCAGTATTCTTATTATTTACCTTGTGCTCTTTTGCAACGCTCTTTTGCCATGACTTTGGAAATTGGAATGAGTTTAACTTCTCAATCTAATACACCATCAGAGATAACGCCATAAAATGGTCAGTCAAATGTACAAATCTTGCATCGCTCTCTTTCATCTGTTGTTCAACCAAAGTGCAGGCATTTTGGCTGGTTTGCCTCATACAGTTTATGATTTGGTCCATCGATTCCCTCTCATGTTTGTTTATGTCTCGAATGACACCAGAAGCTTGGCTCAATATCTGGAAAGTGACACCTCAGGCTGGAACTGAAACACATTAAAAGGTTTCATGCACCTTGTCCACTGTGGACTGAGAAAGACATCCGAAACTTTCAGAGGAAGACACCTTGGCAGAAATGATGGCGTTCTCCATGATAGGCTGATTCCATTCGAGAGCAGTCTCAGTGCAGCGTTGGGGAAAGTCAGCACAAAACCCCTCCACCATTTCTACCAGTGTCGAATGCAATGTTTCCACCTTTTTCTTGTCATCTGCATCACAGATATCATTATTCTGAAAAATGGCTGCAGTCATGATACATTACACAGATGGTGAGAGGGTCTACAAACACAGTCAGTTTCAGCCTGGAATTCCACCCTAGTGGGGACAACGATTCCAAGACTTGAGTTGAGCAGCTTGGTTCTGCAAAGTTCGTAAAGTGCGATACGGGATTTCTCAAGGCTCTGCCTTCAGGTATCGACTGCCTTAAGCCACTTTACGACAAAAGTCAGCGTACACAAAACAAAATTTAACGGAGAGGGCACATTATCGACAAGCTTGTCGCTTGTCTTCACAAATTCCTCCTTCATGACCGCTATTCTGTCGTCTATTGTCCCAAAGTTAGTCTCGGGGGCAGAGATATGCTCCCTGGTCATGGCACTCCTGTGTTCGCTGGATCGCTGAGGCTTCTGAGGCTCACTGGTCAGAATGGTCGCACCACTGCCTGCGGCTCTTGCAACTTCCATATTCAATTCTCGAGACGCAGCATCTTTCCCCTTGTGAGAGTGTGGGATGCACTCAGACTATTCCACAATTTGCTAAGGCTTTGACACGGTAGTGCATAAATTGCTGACGTAGATCTGTTGTTTGTTCGAGTTCTGGAAGCCCAATGGCATTGGATTCTGGAACAACTTCCACTGCATCTGGTCGCTGGGATTCTTCCAAGGTCGTAGGAGTCAATACTTCAAGCTCGTTTTCTTAAGTCCCTGCAGTCTGTTCATAAGACTACTAAGATTCTGTATAAGGCGATATAAACCTTTGACTCACCTCCACTTGTCCTTCAGTGCCTTGGCTGTTGGCAGCTTGAACCTGTGGTGCCAGTCAGGCTCCATTTTTGTGCTGGGGAACTTGTACAACCCTGGCAACTTCCTGACCATCATTTTCAGTGTCAACGTTCTGACCATGATCATGAAGTCATTGAGAATTCACTAAGACTCTCGACACACCTCTGATTCTTGTCCAGCCTCCCAGAGCCCCCCAGTTAGAGAGTTAACCATTGGTGTGTTCGGTTGAATGAGTTCCTGATTGTCATCTCGAGTGCCAATGGCCTGACCATGAAGCTCATGAGGATTCACGCGTTAGTACAAACGGTGGTATGAAGGCTCTTCACGTACCTTGGTTTCTTGTTCGGGCTCATGGTGCACCTCTGTGAGTTGCTTGGGCACTCAAACACTAGCAACCACTTCCCGTTGATCATTCTGACTGTCTGGGGCCTGACCCATGACCACTGAGTGTTTACACACTATGCTGCGTGAATATTGATGCACCTCTGCTTCCGGCTCTCCTTGGTTATCTGGAGTCTTTTGTTCTAGTTGTGGAACACCTGTACTTGGGTTGACTGGAGTGAGATCATTCATGACAGTGAGATTGTTCATGACAGTGTCTTCATCTAGCCAAATGTCTGGATCAAAGTGCACATGTTTTCACGGTGGCTCAACCACTGGGTCACTTTTGTACCGAGAAAGAGGACATTTACAAGGAAGTAACAATGGTGGAGGCAGAGGTCTCATCCACTTCATGACAAGAACACCTGTGGTTGAGCAGGATGTGAGATGAGTTTGTGTAAAAGCCTGGCAGCGTATTGAAAGACAATTAAATAGGCAATTTGGGCAAGCCCACATGGCATTCCAAACTCGGTCTGCTAGCTGTAAACCAAAAGAGTAATTGATCGACGGCGCTAATGCATCGCATGGCAACCTGTGGAGAACATTCTGAAGGATTGCAAGGACCGAGATGGGTTCGAGAATGCCTTTGATTCTGTTCCCTGTGATAACTTTGGCGGGCAGTGATGGCTGCATTGGTACTAGTTGTTAGCTGAGACTTACTAACCAGGCCATGCGAATATAGCTCATGTATCACAGATGAAAAGGACAGCAGCTTGCTAGGGACAAGGCCTCTAGCTCATCCCCACATGCATTCTAAACGTGGCAGCATATCATACAAAAGGAGTGCATCAAATGTAATACTGAGCTGCAAAGGTTTTGGCACCGGCAGGAGTCTTTAAAATGCGATTAAATGAGATTAAGGCTATGCACTGACCGATAACACACCGTCAAGGTCATACATGGGGTACATTAATGAATGACCCAGATAGGCTTGTGAAAAACATAGTAATCAAACACTGTGGAGTCTCAGGACACTCTTCAGATCGCGAAGATAGTATGACACTGATCACAATACAGACAAACCTTTGAAAGACAACCCCACCTTGACTTGTTTGTCCCCACCCGACCCCAACTCAGTGACCTCGCCCATCCCCAGTTTGGGGTCCCGAGCATTCACAAGTTGGCATCTTCTTTGTCAACATGGGGTACAGAGCATCACTCTATAAACCCCAGCCTTCAGATGATAACTTGATAGGGATGATAACCTGAGAAGTCAGTACATGTTGGCCCAACATTGAAAAGAGATGAGGTCACCCACCTCAGCATTGTGATGTTGCCTGTCAGGGGCAGCATCACTGAGAAAGAGAGAAAAAGATGGAGAAAGAGGGATGTAGGCAGTAGAGATGAACAGAGGGATATGATGGTGTCGAGGGGTGGAACCAATGCCAAATCGAAGAGGAGCAGTGAACCCTCCCACAGAGTCAACCGGACAGTGAGTTGATGGTTGCTTGTGAGAGGTGGCCTGTGGATTGAGGCCTTGAGCTTGATGCCTTGAGGGACCATGTGTCGAATAGTTTTGAAGAGTGTGGATAGTTGAACATGTCACCTTGCTTGCAATGGACTGGGGGGAAAGTGCAAAGTGTGGCAGTTTTGGCTTGGATTCATGTTTGAGTCACTTGGCCAAACATACACACGAGTGGGGGGGACGAACAGTGGGCTTGATGATCAAGTGAGACGCAGTACATACGTGGATTGCCAACATTTGTCAGATGGTCATATGATGGGGCAGGAATGTGGGAAGTGGTGGCAACTTTGATGTGGACCTTTCTGTTCATGTTCACCAGACCAGATAGCTTTTTTTTTGACAGCTCATTGCGCTCATTGTCTATCTGCTCATCATCCCATTTCCTTGCACATTATGGAGACTACTTCCAGAGAAAAGAATCATGCCCTCTCCTCCCCCCTATACATGCTGGGCCTCCGCAGAAGAGTGGCAGGCTGGATTTGTGATACTAGCTGCCAATGTCAATGCTATCCTGATGCCCCCTCCCCAGTCTGGGGTTGTCATTGGTGTTGACAGTCCTCTGGGGGGCTCACAAGTGGACAATATACCCACAGCCTCATTGCCCCAAATTTCCCTACCTCGCCTGGATCCCTCTTCACTTGTAAGGTCCCTCCATTCTCTCTGGTGTCCTCACCCACTCTGTTGAGAAGTCCATGTGGCGAGTTCATCCTGGCAGTTCCAACATCCACATTGTCAACCCAGATGTACTGGACAAACTCACAGTTGAATGGACTACATTGAATGCTGCCCTGCAGGATCCATTTAGCAACATGTCCTCCCACCCCAGACTCTCTATTCAACGCCCAATGAAAGCATATACCAGGGGTTTGAAGCTTTGAGTAGATTGAAACAGAACTTCAGAGTCTGGCAAGATTTTGTCAAAGTATTTTGAAACCTACAATGGTCTCTGTTGGAGCTCCACATGTTTTTGGACTGGTGGAAGGATATTTCCACTGGTGAACACTTTCGATCTCCTGTTCACGCACCAACTCAGGGTGCCATTTTTGAAGATGCTCATCACTACGTGAATTCGTAAATGGTCCATAGGGCATTTCTTCTGGTTCATAAGTCAACCTTTGTTCTCGATCCCTCAAGGGAGGTTGCACTGTCACCCTCATGAATTGTGCAGCACACAACCCATGTCCCTCCAGCCCCTCCTACATTCTCTTCATCATTGGTACTATCCCCCACTCATGTGTGACGTCGTGACAGAACTGGAGACCGCTGCCCAGGGTCATGCAGAATGTTTAGACAGCTTCAATCTGATGAGGGAGGTCAAGCATAAGCTAGAAAGAAAGGAAAACAAGATGAACGACGAAGGTGAGCCCATTCTACATCTTCTGTGACTGACACTACTGACCCGTGCTTAGCTGGTTGCAGAGCCAAGAGGGCCAAGGCAGACACGGACACTCTGCTTATAGAGAACCCGGAGCTAAGGCACCTCACCAATGCTGGGCGGTGCCAGATTGGTTCCCAGGGATACAGGATATCTGGACTCATGCTATGGGTCACATCAGCCATCTCAACCTCACTTCGCAAAAGTCTCCCCGCTGCTTTGTGCTTCCTCCAGTCCACCTCTTCTGGGGTGGTGAACCCCTGAACCAACGCACCTACTATTACCACTACCTCCTCCTCTTCAATGAAATCAGGAACCGGCTTGAGTGTGACCTCCCGGGCCTCACCACCCAAGAATGGAGATCAATTCTGGGAAACACTTATTGGAAGAAACAGTGGCTGAGACATGACAGAAACAATCTGTTAGCTTTTGTTACAATTTTACTCGCTGACTTGGTTGTACAATTATGATACGATCTGATGACTCGCACTTCTTGATTCTTATCTCGCACCTTACGCCTCGGCAATAGGATGGGTTGCTTTACGTTTCTTTTCATCCGCTGATCATTTCTGAGACGCGCGTGACCCTGCGGGATTCACTTGTACCATATACAACTCTTCCCCTTGTTCACGTTCAGGACTCTTGACTCATGATTGCGCCATATGTTTGCTTGTCGCAAACATCCTGTATTAGTATATAAGTCACGCCTTACCTAGCTTGTACGGTAGACTTGACTTCTTGTGTAATACCACATCGTCTTTGCCATCATGAACGACCCTTGACTCGCCTTTGCGCTTGAGTCTACGCTTTCGCTCGCCTTTGTGCTTGAGCCTTGCCTTTCTACTATTGTCCTCGGTTCCAGGGAACTGAGTGATACTTGTGCATCACCGAACTGAGTCTTAACTGACTTGCGCTCTTCCGATCCCGTTGACTTAACGCAGTACACATCGTACCTAACGCCCCTGTGGTGGCGTTACATTAAGTCAAGTCTCTCACAGTGGCAAACCTTCATAGTCGCAGCCGATCTCAATTTCAGGCAGAATACATCGACCGATATAGCGACGACGAACTCTCCGATAAAGTCAATGGAGCCGTCATCTGGAAAGAACACGAAGGAGTAGAGGCTACTTCCTCTTCCACCCAAACACCCAGAAATACCGACAGGTTCACTATCCTTGAAGACCTACGACAGTGGGCATATATTGACCTACTCCGCAAAGAAAGGCCAGTGGTACACTATTAGTATAGTACCTCAGGCACTCGGAGTTGGACCCCTCACGACCTCACACTACTTCTGGTATTGCCATCGACGACGATTCTAGTTCACCTAGTGTCCCGGTACCCACCACGAACCTGCCCAACCCCACGACACATTTCCCAACCTATGTCATGTCCCAAACCCAACAGGCTTCGGCCAGTATGACCCTCACTAGCGGTGGAGCTGGAGGAGAGGATCCTCCGGAATGCCTGGCTCCGGCGGAGGAGCGCCAAATCCACCTAGTGGCGGCACACCGGTACCACCATCTGGTGGCGGTGGCGGGTGGCGGAGGTGCTGGCGGTGCGCCGGGAGGAGCCGCACCGATAGCACTGGCACCTGGAGGGAATGGACGATTAGGGGAAATCCCCCTCCCGAGTTCACGGGAGCGAGAGACGAAAGTAAAGCCTTCTTGCGGGCATTTCTGACTCTACAAGGAGATGAACCCTGCCGTTGATCAGCTCTCCATCCCGGCCTTGCGAGCCATGACATTCCTGTCGTACATCCAAGGACTGCTAGTAAACGACTGGGTGGATGAGCAGGCGCAGTGGCTAGAAGATCAGATCGCAGCGGGAGTCAACCGCAACAACGAAGTATTGTGGGCCACAGTCAGAGATCGATTTGTGCAGGCCTACACTGACACCTCCGAACAAGCCAACGCGCGTAAGGCACTTCAAACCTCACCATGAAGGGGGGAGATATCGACACCTACGTCGCAACATTCCAGAATCTCGTCATGAAAGCGGGGTACAACCCCGACGAAGCCACCACGCTAGAGCTGTTTCAAGACGGGCTACCAAATCAGTTAGTAGTCAATGCTGTCCGCTTCCAGCACCCTGTCACCTGGGAGCAGTGGAAAGCGGCTGCCCGATTACAACAAGCTGAATATCTTGTTCTTAAGGACCGCCTCGGCAAAGGCAAACCCCAGCGATAGAAGGGAGGCCAAAGCCGAGAGCAGTGGGTCCAAGCCCTCAAAGGAACCCATGACCCCAATGCCATGGATGTTGGACGCACCAGAGCCTCTGTGGCCCTCACAGACGCTGACAAAGCTCAGCTTCAAAAGGAGGGACGATGTTTTAGATGCCGCGTGCAAGGGCACATCTCGCGTAACTGTCCTCAAAAGGGTGTGCGAGTGGCTGCCACTACATCTGCCCTGGCGCCAGCCTCCATGTCCCCGCGACCATCAGCCACGACTTCCGCGAGTTCAAGTATACCAAGCTCCCGCCATCTCTTCTTTCGCCATACAATCTAGTCACGTATTATCGAATGAAGAGCAGGCGGATCTACAGATCGCAGTGATGAAAGTGCAAACTCAGGAGGTACGAGACCTCATGGTGGAAAAGCTATTCGGACGAGAGGATTTTCTCGACGCTTGAACCCGGCGGCCTGGGCTAGAGCATTAAAACTTAAACGTGTACACTAGCAGATATCGATCCATGCGAATTCCAGTGTTATTCAAATCTGCCACGCAACGGCCAAACGACAAGTTCCTTATCGACTCAGGAGCCACCGACAATTTTATATGCTCCTTGCTTCTGAAGCGACTCCAAATCGGGACACGGGAGGTGACTCACCCTATCCGCATTTGGAATGTAGACGGCACCCACAATCAGGATGGTGCTATCATGCAATACACAGACCTCACCGTGCGAACAGGAAAGGAAGAAAGGACGCTTCGCTTCTTGGTCATGAACCTGGGAAGGGACGAAGTGATCCTGGGATACCCTTGGTTCACGGCCTTTGAGCCTATGATCAAGTGGGGAGACGCGACGCTGAACAAGGAGTTCCAGCCGATCATAATCTCAAGCCTTCATTTGTCAGACGAAGCCACGCCCCTAGAAGCCTCTATTCGGGCGTTGGAGACGTACAAACTTGACGAGGAAGTGTGGGAGCAACTCATGGACGACGAGCGAGAACCCCATATCGCATTCTTGCGGAAGACCACGACCGCCTCTGAGTTAGCACAACAAGAAGCGGCAAAGAAAAGGAGCGTACGTTTGAAGAAATGATCCAGAGGAGTATAGGTGCCACCGCAAAATCTTTGACGAGGAGGCATCTCATCGATTTTCCCCTTCTCGCCCTTGGGATCATGCCATAGACCTTCTCCCCAACGCCCCTGCCTCACTAGACTGTAAGGTCTATCCGCTCGCGCAGAATGAACAAGAGGCTTTGACCACTTTCCTCACTGAACAACTCACAAAAGGGTACATCCGCCCGTCTAAGTCACCCTACGCATCCCCCTTCTTCTTTATTAAAGGAAGGACGGCAAACTCCGCCCTGTTCAAGACTATAGACGACTAAACGAACTCACGGTTCGGAACCACTATCTGCTTCCCCTAATCCCAGAACTCGTTGATCGGATACGTGACGCGCGCCTATATACGAAACTCGACGTTAAGTGGGGGTATAACAACGTACAAGTTAAGCTAGGAGACGAGTGGAAAGCCGCCTTCAAAACAAATCAGGGATTGTATGAACCCCTCGTCATGTACTTCGGACTCACCAATTCCCCCTCCACGTTCCAGGCCATGATGGACGACACTTTCCGACCGCTTACCCTCACAAACGAAGTGATTGTTTATATGGACGATATCCTAATCGCCACACCCCTCGACTATCCCCATCACCGCACCGTGGTACATGAAGTCCTTTGCTTGTGCGAGGAACACGACCTCTACATCAAACCGGAGAAATGCGAGTTCGAGGTACTTGAAGTTGAATACCTTGGATTGATCATAGGCCACGGGAACCTGCGGATGGACCCTGTAAAAGTATGGGGAATCCGAGAGTGGCCAGCCCCGAAAAACCTTCGCGAAGTGCGCACATTTCTCGGGTTCTGCAACTTTTACCGGCGGTTTATCCGAGGCTTTTCCGCACTTGCACGACCACTACACGACCTAACCCGTAAAGACACCCCATGGCACTGGGGACAACGAGAGCAAGACGCATTCGACAATGTCAAACGCAGCATCGAGCGCGAACCCACATTGTTATTCCCCAACCTCACAAAGCCGTTCGAATTAGAGGTTGACGTGTCCAATGTCGCCATCGGAGCCGTGCTCAATCAGCTCAGCCCGGATCAAAAGTTACACCCCATCGCGTTCCATTCTGAGTCCTTCAGTCAAGCGGAACGCAATTATGATATCTACGACAGAGAATTGCTGGCAGTGGTCAAAGCCCTACGAACATGGCGCACCTACCTTGTCGGCTCCCCCCATAAAATCATCATCCACACCGACCATGGCAATCTCCAGTATTGGAAGGAACTGAGAAAGATCAGTAGACGAGTTGCGCGTGAGTTCCTGGAACTCTCGGAGTAGGATTTCCTCCTAAAACATGTCTCCGGAGTTAGAAAAAGTTGCACAGACGCCTTGTCACAAAGAGCAGACTACACAGCACACGAAGAGGACAACAATGACATTATTGTCCTCCCTGCGGAACGCCTCCTTCGAGCGACGGAAATGTCCATGCACGACATGGACATTTGGACCCAGATATCGCAAAACCTTGACAAGAAGGATGTACTGTGGTGGGTCGAGCCCCACAACCTGAAAAAGGTGGGGGGGCTGTGGTGGAAGAACGATGCGTTAGTTGTCGTGGGTGACAACGACCTTAAACGGGGGGTAATCACCTTTTTCCATGATACACCTGCTATGGGACACCCAGGAATCGCAAACACTTACGAGTTACTACGACGCGACTACTGGTGGCCCAACATGCGCAAAGACGTAGAAGACTATGTCAAAGGATGCGCGACATGCCAGGCAAACAAGATCAACCCTCACCGTCAAAAATTGGTTAGTCCGAAATACATTACGAGTGGTTCAGAGAGACCCAGCAGTGTTTTGAATGCTGCTTTCCACTGGTTGCCCTCCTTGATGAGGATATTGTTGTATCCCTCCCTCCTTGATGTCAAATTTTGTAAACAGGCTTTTATCTCCTAAAGACGTGATGATGCTTTCAATTAGCGGTAATGGATATTCGTCTTGGACTGTCCATGTGTTGAGTTCTTTGTAATCTTGCATGGGCTGGAGCAAGCCGTCTTTCTTTTTAATAAAGAATAAGGGTGACGCGTAGGGGGATTTTGATTCCCAAATGTATCCCTTATGTAGCTGTTCGGCCAGGAAAACGTGCAAATCCTTCATTTCTGAAACGTTCATAGGGTACACTTTACTGCTAAGTTGGTCTGGTGCTTCTTCCTTTAGGATTATAGCATGATCGTCAACCCTAGAGGGCGGGAATCGCTTTGTGGCTTCCGCTGAGAAGACTGTGGCGTACACTTCATATTCTTCAGGTAGTTCTGCGGTCTTTTTCACACCTGCTGCCATGGCCATTCTTTGAGTGATTGTCTCGTTGATCTTTCCCCCCCCCTGGTGCAAGGTGAGAGGTCCACCCTGATACGTCCCCGAGCCCAATCGATGATCAGTTGTCGCAACTTGAACCATGGGAGGGCCAATATGGCCCTACACAAGCCCAAGTCAGTAACGAAGAAGTTGATCGGATTGCGATGATCTCCATCAGTCAATGTGAGGCGACATTTTTCTTTTATGGCTCCGTCTGTGTTAACGGTTCCATCTGTGTTCTGGACATCGATCTTCTCGACGTTTTCTTTGATGAATCCGAGGAGATGAGCAGCCCCTCGATCTATGAAATTTCCGCTGGCTCCCATGTCCAGCAAGACGAGCAATTGTTGATTTGTTCCTTCAACCGTCGCAGAGATCGTGACCAATGAAGTGGTGACGCACTGGACCATATTAATTTCAAGTATGTCGTCATCTCCCATATCAAGAAGGAGTGCCGATATGAATTCCTGACGTTCAGCAGTGGTCATGTTCGTGATGGCCAGCTTTGCCGATTCCATGGACATTGTAGCTGGTCCTGCTTCTGCCTGTGGTGGATCTTCTTTCTTTGAAACATTCACAATGCGTTGCGGGCTCTGTCATTTCTTCGGACATGTGTTCAACATGTATCCCTGCGCCATGCACCTGAAGCAGCAACCCTCTTTCTGGCACTTCAACTTCTCTTCGGGCGTCCGCTTCATCTGCCAGGCAGGTTTTGGTGTCACCATTGTCTGGATATTGTCAACGTCCATCGGGACGACTTGATCATTATGAGGATGCGAAACTTGTGTAGACTTTGTTGGTCCCATTTTCTGTACGTCCATCCTTCCTCTACTGAGATTGGCGATAGCGTTTGATATGGCTTGGTATCTTTGTGCTTCTTCACGTGCTGCGTCTCTCCACTCAGACATTTTCTTGGGCATGGTCGGTCTCCGGAGACACGCTACCAACAGCCCCTTTTTCAGTCCCCACTTGAAGAACTCGATCGTTCCATTGGCATCGACGTCCCACCCTGCGGCAAGCGACAGCTGATCGAAGGTGGTGATATACGAATCAATATCGTACCCTGTCATCGTAAGCATTGTGAGCTTCTGGAGGGTGTTCTGCTCGCTCAAGGTATCCGTCCAAGGATCCTTGAACCCCTTCTCGAACGCGTTCCATAAAGCTTCGTCTTTTTCATCTACCTTCAGAATGTGTGTTGTCACGCTATCGTCCAACTCCTTGCTAATCTTGTCTGCCCAGTCCTCTACTTTTGGTCCCTGAATGTATGAGAGGGCCAAACTGACCCGACTGTAGGGCAAGACCATGAGTTTGTGTGCTCGGTTGATCCGACAATATTGGTGAAATTCCTGGAGAAACTGGAGACTCTTCACTTGATCCCTGGCGAATTCTTTGGGAGCTTGGCCCTTGAGGGAGCCAGTCGACGGCAGCATTGCCATAGGTGTGAACGACGCAACAGGAGGTGGTACGGCAGGAGGGAAGGAAGTAATAGTAAAATGCACAAGGGGCAGAGAAGCATGTCATTTTCCTTTTTGTTTCGTTGAAGTGTCTGAAGAACTATCTTCGATAGCCTTCACAGGGTTGTTCCTCCAGGTGTGGAGATCGGCAGAAATATTACCGGTTTGTTGCAGTCCCCACAGTTGTGGGTTGTCAATGAGATTGGTATTATGCGTAAACCAACCATCTTCGTGCGGATGTACTTCGTACCAATTATCTTCAGCCTCGAAGTATTCAACGTCAATCGCTTGATTGTGAGCGGCGATCACTCGGTATCTGCGGGCGTGCTCCCAAAAGGTGCCAGTCCCCGCAAGGTCATTAACGTTCGGTTGGGTCCTACTACGATGCGTCTTTTGGCAGGATCATTTGTCTGCACCAGTTTGATATAGGCTCTTTCAGCACTCGGTTTCGGAGTAAACAGCGAGGTCATGTCTTCAGCCAGGCTGTGCCTTAATTCATTGGACTACACAACGAGCGTAGGATCGTCGGAAATGGTCTTAGCTTGTTTCACGATCCAGCCGGATCGTTCGTGCCATGGGGCAGAGGGTCAGAGATCGAGATGGTGGCGGGCAGAGGGGAACTCTGCAGGAAAATGCTTAGAGGAGAGAGGGATGTGCTGGCTCACACAAGAAGTGCAAACACTTGGCTGGGATTGGGAAAGCTAAGACAAAGTAACTACAGACAAAACAGCCTCGTCTTTATAGTCGTACATACTGTGATTTTCATAGCTATTTTCTGAGATATCTGGAGGCCACGCAAGCGCCTCGCTGGCAACACAAACAAGAAGACATGATGAGCACATAATACCGAAGTCTTTCCGAGCCACATCACGTGTCATGTGATCATGACAACAATGATCTTGTTAGTGACAGAAATTAAACTTGAAGACACTGTGTTCTGATCACATGTGACATTTCTGCCTTTGGTAGTGCATGACACTATGACACTGGCATGATTGGATTCAGCTGACTTGGCTGAGAGTTGGAGTTGATGGGGGCTGGGGGCTCAGCTTTCCTGAAGTAATGCTGAGCAGATGCAATGTGCTTGCAAAACTCAATATGAGGGAAATCCTGACAAGTGCACTTGGTTTTAAGTAGATCAACCTCATATATTTTTTCTTGATTTGAGGAGCACACTTGAAAGTGCATGTCTTCAACCTGTGTGATGTGGTCTTGTAATATTTTGGGGGCACATGTCAGGATTTCCTGCCACTGCCGCTGTGCCAAGTTGCCTTTTCAGTCTATCACCAATTGCTGCTTGATGTGATCCTCTGCATCCGGCATAACCTCATTGACTAACAAGTGAATGAGATGATCTATTCAGCAATTGCACTTCCCGTCAAGCCATTTAAATTTGAGCACATGGTGGTACCTTGATTTTCATTAGTAACTGAATAAGCAGAAAATCAATAATTACATACACTTCCAGCAACATGTTGGTATTGCCCTCTTCGAATATCATCTGATCTTAGCAATGGACTGCATCAGTAAATACACATGTTACTGCCAGGGTTTGCCCAACTTTTTACTGGTGCACCAGCAGGAAATCAGTGCAAGTTGCACAAGTTCACCAGTCAAACATAGGGCTATTATTTAATATTTAATACAAATACTTTATTTTATTTGATTAAAATGATTGAAAGTTTAATCAATATTATCTTTATTTTTATTGCTGTTCACAACTGTAGTCAAACAAAATATTCAAAAGAATCTATTTATTGCATAATAAAATATGTACAGTCTAACTAAATCCTCACTGTCTCTATTGCAACTGTCCCCATTGCCGCCCTGTCATTGTCGCTGTTGTTGGCAGTGATCACGTCATGGCAGTGTAGGGATGTAGGGTCCCATGAGTCCGAAGGCAGAGAGGGATTCCGCAGGGGTTAGAGTTGCAAGGCAAGCCAAAACCAGGATCCGGAAGCGTGCACAATGGCGAAGTGCCAATGTGACAGCGAATGGGCCACAATGCTGGGAACAAGTGAGAGATGGGGGTGGAGAAGTGCGAACACGGAAATGCAGACATGAGAGCAAGTCAAAGAAGAAAGAGACTAGAGAGTTCGATTTGCGAAAGTTCCAGGTGCCGTCAAATGGCCTGACCTCAGAAAGTCACACAAGTGAATGATAAGCGAAAGGGGGAAATCAAGGATGCCATTCTGAGTCGAAATTCACAGCTTATATACACGTGAACCCATAGCTATGAACAAGCCAGTAAAGTAGAGGTGGAAGTAACAGGGAGAGGAGGAGAGGTGGCATAATGAAGACAAGATGTGAGGCGATCAAAACATGGAACCAAGATGGGGAGGTAAGGTATGAATGGGGAGGCAATACAAGACAATGGGGGCGAGGCGAGACAAGGGATCCAAGGAGAATGGAAGTCAGCATTGTGCCTGATGACAGCGCGATCCTATGGTATTATTTTGAGTCAGTAATTGTGAAACTAAAAGATAAGAACTGCACCCTTGCACATAATGATCAGTGGTGGCCTATATAATTGATACCCCCAGCTGACGGTGAGAATCTTCTATTGTTCATACTCAGCCGACATCGGCCGACGTTGGAGACTCCCACATGGTTGATACTCCAGCCAGCGCCGGCTGGGAGTGGGGGGTCCGCTTTGTGATTATGAGTCTACATGAGTGAAACTAGCACCTATTGTAGCAAATATGTGTCATTGGGAACATAGGAAATAGGGTATACCAAAGGGTATTGCTAAATGAATGTGAGGGGGAATCAGGGATGCATCAATCTTGGCATCAGCAACATAACAGGTCTATGGGGAGTCCAGGAAGTTTGGATGAATTTGAAGTGAGTACTTAGTGTGCCAGAAGTGGGAATCAATACATTATTTGATCGAGAGTCATCCATATACAACAACAGTGACATATCCAACTAGTTAAGACCTCATATTTTCTGGTATTCGGTTCAGGGACCTGATTTTGAAATCCTAGTTGGATGCTCTGTCAATGTAGCCATGGATATATTTCTATCTTTCTGAAGAGATCAAATGATTGCATCTAAGCGCAGACCTCCCAACCATCTGAATGGGTGACATATCTGACTAGTTAAGACCTCATATTTTCTGGTATTCGGTTCCATGACCTGATTTTAGAATACTAGCTGGATGCTCTGTCGATGTAGCCATGCATATATTTCTATCTTTTTGAAGAGATCGACATAAGAATGTGGCTAAGTGCGGACCTCCCAACCACCTTTCATAGGTGACATGTCCAACCAGTTAAAGTCACCTTGTATTGACGGGTATCCATGATGTGTTCAGGGGACCTAACATTGACAGGCACTCTATCAGTGTTGCCATGTATATATTTCTATCTGTCTGAGGAGATCAAAGGATTGCATCCAAGTGCAGACCTCCCGACCATCTTGAATGGGTGACATATCCAACCAGCATTGATGGGAGTCCACAAGGGTTCAGAGGGCCTATGCATCTCACACAGACAGACACTCCATCAGTGTTGCCATGTACACACAGTTATCCATCTGAATATGCATACGAATGTACCCAAGTGTGGATATCCTGTCCCTCATGAAGGGGACGGATGTCCAACCCGCTAGTACACCTCAAGAAAGGCCATTCTATTTGATTCACCATTAAAACATTGAAGTGAACTGATATTCATGTATATGTACAATAAGGGGAATATGCTAAGACAAGTGGATCGACTTGATTTTACAATGCTTTAATGGAGCATCTGTAATCAGAGTAAGGGCCTTCCTTGAGCTTCTGGAAGTTCCTCCCATGCATGCATCTGGTATGACACATATGCTTGGTGCCCTTTAAGTGACCCCTGTGTAGCAATGGTCATGAGTGTCTTCTATATCTCTGCCTTGGCATGGAAGTATGCAGGGACCCATTCAGCTTTGTTATGGATGCTGTGCTGCTCTTCTAACCATTGTTCAAACTGTGCCTTTGCACGCAGCCAGTGAACCCTTTCAACTGTTACATATGTGAGCACATCAATGGATGCACTGAAGAATATGAGAACCTACAATCATCCATCCATGTTCCATCATCTTCAACAGTGTGACTGAACCCCCATATCCAGGACTTTTGCCTGTTACACTGTCCTACTGGCTCTGATCCAAGGACCAAGGTGGCTACATGGAGGTCCTCTGCACGTAGTTTCAGGAGGTCCAGTAGATTCACTGATGCCTGTTGGATCTTGCGGTATGCATCCTGTGCCATGCTGTATATGCGTGCATGCTCATGGACATTAGTATCCACACTGTGTATGGCATTCCAAGCACGGTCTTTGTCTGCTGTGTATGGGCAGGTCAGACATGAGTGCGGAACAGAGCTGGTTTGAATCCAAGGGCAAGGCGGATCCTATGAATGGATTCACTAGCTTGAGCATGGCGTAGCTGTACCTCCTTTCCAGCGAGAGATTGAACACCATGCCTAATACACCATTCCCATCCAAGGGATGATGTCACGATCACGTGACACGTGACGTGGCCTCGGGGAGTAGTTGGAATTGCGTGCTGCTGACTTGATCTTGTCTCATCGCCAGCGGGGTGCTTGCGTGGCCCCAGATATTACAGAAAATAGTCCCGATAAACACCAGTCTGTAGGATATAAGTACGAGGTCGTTTGTCTGTAGTTACTTTGTCTGAGCTTTCCAAATCCCAGCCACTGTTTGCACGTCTTGTGTGACTTGTGCGTCCCTCTCTTCTCTTAGCATCTTTCGCAGAGATTACCCTCTGCCTGCCGTCATCACCAATCTCCGAGTCCGAACCCTTGACCTTGGAATGAACAATCCGGCTGGATCGTGAAAGATGAGGGGAGAAGGATTGGAACATCCTCAGGATTGAGCCCATCCATCCCAGATCCATCCAATGCTTGAGGAGTACAACGACGGGAAGCATAGCCTGAATGATTGTCATCTGTCTCTCCGGGGACCCCGAGATCATCCACATGGTCATACTCATCATAATCACCCAATAGTGATATCAGGGAATCATCTGTGGGTTGCTGGTGGAGGAGGAAAGAATCACCCTGATGCTCAAACATATCAATGAGCTTCTGGAGGCGACTCCACTTATTTTCAATGATTTGAGCCTCCTCTGTGGTGACCCTCAGACCATGTGCTCGGAGTTGATATCTGATGGCCAGTCTTTACAGGCTGTTAGTGAACAATGATATGGGTCATTGATTGGACTCACTGCAACTCCTGAATTTTAATCCCACATGCGATCCATGATGTTTGCCCATGGGTAGTAATATCTCCACTTTCATCTGAAATGAGCTGTTGCTGTATTTCTGCACAAGATGGAGCTAAAGATATTCATTAGCATAAAACAGATCAGATATGTCAGATCCCAATACCTTTGGATATTACTGTATCATAGGTGTCCATCAGAGTAGGGTCTTCATGCCTCTTTGACTGGGCATGTTTCTCTGCTGCAAGCCACCGCTTGGTTTTCATCCTGAGGCGTGTATTGAGAGCATTTAATGTCTCAGCACTGAGGTCTATGCCAGTTTCCATACGCTTCCACCGCTTTAGAAGTGATGGAACTGGAACATGGAGAATCATATGAGAATCAAGAGCATCATAGACATGAATGTGACAGACCAATGCGGACCATCTTCTTCCAATTAGAATGGTTCATATGTGCATCCAATACCTCCTGGCGATGGGCGAGGGACATCCCACGGATACTCCGTGAGATGTTATTGAGTGGTGCCCACAATGTCTCAATGATCTCCCCATCCACCTGTTTCGCCCCAGGGATATAGCTTGGGGAAAAGCGGGGTAAACATGAATCTTGATGACCATGGATATGAAAGAGGCCAATGCCAGTCCAAAGTTGCAAAGAGCTAGACAGAGATAACTCTGGGCTCCTTTCCACCTGCTCTTGAAAGTGAACCCCATACTGACACATGATGTCATACATGACCAAGGCCACCGGGATGTCCTCCATGTTGTATGAGAGGGCCTTGCAAAGGCTGTAGTCCATATTGATTTGCCTAGCATAATAGCAATGTTATATGCACACCTAGAGTGTTTAAAACATTGGACATACCTCTCTCCCTTCTGGAAGTCAACTACAGATGTAGGGACAAAGAATCCATGACAGCAGGCAGTTGCTCCGATGCCTGTAACATCAAGATGAGGGCAACTTGAATTGGCCTGTTCAATGGCTCTGTATGTGTTGCATGTGCTGGGCTATGGGAATATAAGTTACTAGGACCTAGTAATGGTATGCCACATACCTGGACAATCTCTTGCCCACTATGGAGGTGAGCCTTGTATGAATTTGGATTCGCCATGAAGGCCATCCCTGCAGACAGCAGGAGGTCTGCATCCCCAGTTCTACACCTCATGTGCTCTGCTGAGAAGTTGCCATCCATTATATTCGAATTAGCTGATTCCTTTGAGAATGTCAGTAATGAAATATCTGACTTGTACATGAACGCATACAGGTCATCATGATATCTCTCCTTCCAATTTTCAGGTAGATTGATACCTGGCTGTGGACAAGCAGGACAGAATATGGCCATGGATCCATCAATGGTGGAGTCCCCGTCTGGCTGATGTCCCAGACCACTCTGAATCCTGTTCTTTAAATCACGCCATTGACGAGATGCCCTCAGGAGTTGCTTGTAGAGATTCTGTATATCTCTTTCAGCAACATCATTCACAGTTAAGGGATAGCATTCTAACATACTGGTACATTGTCAGGGAACATCCGATTTGTAATGCTTTGCAGCTTTGAATAGTACTGTTGTGCAGTTGTCTTGCACTCCAGGTTATCGGCCAAGAAGTCATCCAGGACTGAGAAGGTAAATGCAGTCTCAATATGTCTAAAGGTTGAAGGAAAGATTCCAGCTTAGAGCAGTTGCTCATCATTGGTGCCAGCATTGGGGCATACATTTTACGATCACCCGGATCGTTCGACAAGGCTGAGCTAGAGTCTGTACAACTCTAGGACGTTTACAGTCCAAGGGACTCTTCCTTGCGCGCGGGCAAGGGTCTGGGATTCAGGGCCGGGCGCTGACTAAGTGCGGGAGCGTCGAGCTTCAAGGAGAGAAGAGGGAGAAGTGGGCTATATTCGAGAACAAGACTGAAACAAGGTATCTACGACTACTTTGTACATCTTTTATACCTTTGCAGACAGAGGCCTATGCAAACAGATCACAACACACAGCAAGCAAAGCACGACATTAGATGGAAACTCAGAGAAACTGACGGAACATCAGATAAGCCGATGTCCAGATATAAACCACGTCTGAAACACAGAACAACACAGCAGAACATCTGATAAGCTGATGCTTTATCACAGTCGAACCGAGGCTTGAAACCTAAGAAGCGGAGGAACCGAGAACCGAGTCATTGGCATGGCACGTGATCGTGACAATACACAGAAGAGAACTTCCATCTCAAAGACACCTGTTTGATTGACCATTGTGATCAGCGGATTCCCCGACTGTGCAGTCCGAGTACGTTGTGTGTGTCCTCCAGATGGATCCAACACATCGCCAGCAGAGTCAAACAGTGTGTCAGAGATGGCATGCATATCTTCAAACTCCTGTGATAGATGTGGGTGCAGATCTCCTGACAAAGGGGCATGCTCCTCCTTGACAGATATCAGTGATGCAGACTGATTGTGTCAGGGTCTCCACTTGACTGGCTGTACCTCCTTTGCTGCTTGGACACCCTAACTATAGATTAGTACATGTGGCAATGCACAGATATGATTCATTTGTACCTCAACTGTAAGTGGACATGGCTTTCCATCATACCCAAGACAGAGCTTAAATCCGAGTGACCTTAATGATATTGGTGCAAAGTGTGCACCAGTCCAGCGGGACATCCGGTGGAATGGGGACCGCATGTGGGTTTGAAGACAACAGCACTTGCAAAAGTAATTGCCTCCAATACAATCACAGCACTTGATTTGCATCGGACTGGTGCACATGGAGCACTTTGGGGCCCTTGTCAGACCCTCCATCTCTAATAACAAGTAGAGATATCTGCCCCAGATGTCTATCCATTGGCCCATAGGTGTCTACAGATGATCTGAGGGTTGAGAATGAAAGGCATTTCTGTCACATACATTTAATTGGGGTTGTGTGTCCTCAGCTTGAATGTCATGCACATTGATTGGTTTCATATGGTTCTATGAGTTGAAGGGTGTCTGATTCATGCATTGCCTGGGTTGGATGAGTAGACTGTGCTTCAACCACCTTGGCTTGGTGTGAAGCCTGGCCTGACTGTGTCTGCGTGGAAGAACGGAATGGGACCTCCTTAATGGTGGTTCGGAGTCCCCGCTTAGATTTCATTGTTTTAGAGACGACCTCAGTAACATCTCCCATAGGAATGGAAAAGTTATTCTTTCGAGGCATTATAACAGATGGTTATGAAGTGAGGAGGATGTGGACAAAAGTGGTTGGAGTGATATGAATCCTCTCCCTTATTAAAGTCACTTGGACCACTTTAGATATTCTATGCATTGCTCGCAGCAATTATAATCTGAAACCTTGTCTAAAACATTGAACAGATTACAACAATGAGGACTCCTCTATATCACTATTTCCATCATCACATTTG
>JANSJP010000293.1:0-27394 GCA_024734325.1 Lactarius hatsudake | reverse complement strand
TATTGAGACCACGACAATCGTCATGGCGAACCCCACGTACATTAACAGCTTGAATCCATTCCTTTTTTTCTCGTGTTTTAAGTGCTCTCCATTCCTTGCGTACAGCTGGTGTGATGCAGGCCTTCAAGTTCTTTTTGGAGTGGAAGATGCACCGACTACCGAGAAAAAAACAGCAAGCGAGACCAAGAAGGCGCTAAGAACGAGCATGGCTGCACGAGGAGCGCGAGGTGAAGCTGGCCTATTTATTTCTCGTGACCGGAGAGAATGCCATGGATGTATGAAGCAATGCACCCTAGCCAGTGGAAAGGTGACACATGTTAGCTATTGAATGTCGTCCGACGATCGCGGGTGTCAGCGTGTTGTTTCAGTGACCCTTTTCTAGAGAAGTGAGCATCTGTGCGCCCGAAGCACGGAGAATAGAATCTCGTAGTCCTAGGGTACAGTCCTGCAATCGATCGAACAATGCTCAATTAGACACGCCGCCAGTGCGGGCGGAAAGACCTACTTCGTAATTTGAGATAATTTCCATATTCTTGATTATCACGATTATGATCACGGCATGATTATTCGGGATGATGCAATGACTCACGAGGGCACTCGGGGCATTTCTACAAAACTTCAACATACATTTACAGACGCCAGGGAAATCAGAAGGGCCAGGAAAGCTTGTGTCACTCGGCCCTAGGGAAGAGACCAGTACTATGACGCATACTGAGATGGTAGTGCGCCTGTGTAGTCCACGGCTGCCTTCAAGTTGACAGCTGCACACATGAGAAACCTACTCTTGGCTACCCTCGAGGTTGTTTGCGCCTCTGCCGCCTTTTTTTGAGCGGCCAGCTTCTGTGCTTCACGTCCCTTTGTAGCTGAATCGGAAGGATATTTGCTTGCAGTTCTCTGTCACGATCCCACTTGCGATGCCAGCACCACTCCAAGATGCCGAAAGAGTATCGAGGGATCAGTTTTATCACTGGCTGGACAAACCAAAAAAAAAAAAAGACTTTTAGGGTGTGAATAATAAAGACGATAAGTCGCGTACATGGCGTCGAGAGTATGAAATGCCGGGATTTCGAACATCAGGGGAATACGCGGCCACGTGAGAACTGCGTTGCGCTGTCTCTCACCACTACTTGTTCCTTACTAACTTGTATAACCGCCAGTGAATCTTCACTCGAGTAATGGAAGTTGATCCAGCATCACCAATGGGCCCACAACCTTACACCATCCTTCGAATTAAGCGGAAGCGGAACGAAGAACTCTGGATGCGTTAGGCAAGCCCTGTCCGTGTCGTCATTCTGCATAGCGTGAATGAAGGCGAAAGCGCAGTCATCGAATCTACCGTACGCAGAAAGAAGCGTGGGGGGCTGGATTGTGTTTCAGTTTGCCGAAACCGTGGAGCCCGAGGCTTGGGGTGACCGCTCGAAGGACCTCCAGGTGCGTCTTCGTCGACAATTGTTCGTGTTGTCGTTTCAGAGCATTTTTGGTCTCCTAGGACCGCATCTCGGCACTGGAACGAGAACAAGCGTCGAAGGCCGGAACTCCACCAGTTCATGACGACGCTCGTCCCCCACATTCAAGGCGGCCTGACTTGACAAGACAGTATACAGTTGTCCTTGACGATGCTTCTCCAACACCCGACCCTGCGTCACCGTGAGAAAGCTACTTTCCCGAGCATTTGCGGCCCTTACTGATTCATCTATGTCAGCCCTTCTGTCCTCGGGGGAGGACAAGGCGCAACTCGAATTTAAGTTGTATGACGCAATTCTCACCTCTGATGTGACCTCGGCCGTAGACCCGGAGATGGAGAAGTTTTTACCTCTTCTCCAGGAATACCTCACCAGTGCGTAACCCCCTCATAACATTGGACGCCCTGATTCCAGCGAATGTATAGTTCACAACATCAAAACCGTCAAATTCCCGTACGTCGAACTCTACTGGTTCCCTCACACCTTCGGGTTCGCGTTCTGCGCCCGTCCCGGTTCCAGCACCAGCACCAATTCCGCCAAGGGATGACCCTGACTACGTCTGGGACGTGTTCTATCATCGTGCGGGATTGACCAATGAATACGATGCCGCCGCAAAAGTTGCGACGTTGTACGTAGACCCTGTCTCCTCTTTCAGTCTGTTGGCCGTGAACTCCTAGCTCGCAGGACGGGTTTACCCAACTCATTAGCAGATGCGTATGCCTCCGCATCCGAATCAGAGGAAGAAGACGAAGCAGATGAGGACTCAAATGGTGCACCGCATTCACATCATTCACAGAGTCTTCATCCCTGACTGCAGGGTTTTTGGACGCACAGCGGAGGAGTACTACAAGAACGACTACCCGGACGAGGAGAGTTCAGCTTATGACACAGAAGACAGTGGTACGTCTTCTCACATATCCCACTACTTTTTTTTTTCCTCTGGAAGCAGCGACGGTTGGCTATTTACAGACCTCTCCCTGGACGACTCTAACGATTATCACGATTGGCGCTAAAGCGCCACAGCATTCGATCTTTCCCAGAGACGGGATTCTTTTGTGGTAGGCATTTCGTGAGTCTGGCTCTTTGTGCTTCTCGCATTAGGTTTCGTGTAATTAGTCTCAGTCCGGCCAATCGTACATAAAAATGGACCTAGAACTGTGGGCCAGTTAGGTCGACCACGTTGCCGGTCGTGGGCCGTCGTCTGACTACCGAAACACGAAAAGTGATGTGCTGAGTAGTCTTTTGAGTAGTACCTGGAGTAGTATGTCCAGCAGAAGCTTCACTGCTGCCGCATGAAGGCCGCAGTTGGCAATGTCGAGATTTAGCAGACCGGCCTCTCACCGGCGCGTGGGATGTCTGCCATTCTGCGCTGTAAAGTTGGTCACGGCGCATCCGGTCTGGGCCTATGGCCTACCAGCCGGGATATAAATAGATCCAAGAAAAAAGAAAAAAAAAAAAAAAGATGGTCACGGCGCCTTTTCCTTCAATCTCTACAACTAGATCAGAAGGACGATACCCTTGACAACACAGACCCAGGCGCAGACCGGCAGCTCGTTGACTAGAGGCTCTTCGTTTTGCCTGATTATACGTACTGTACCCTTCGTACAGTATGGTTGTGGAGGAAATTTTCATCCCTGCAAGCGGCACCAATTAAAAGACAAGGTCACGTGTTTGCGCCAGTGACAAAGGCAGACGACTCTGAACTGCTGCCAGTGTTCGCGGCTGTCCGCAGCTTCTCATCGTAATTTATTTAGCCCTGGCGTTCCTCTCAAGCTGGGTCACATGGGATGAACCTCATGATCCGAGTCGCGATCTCTACCCACTGGGCCTTGTTTTCATCTTGGAGATTGACCGGCGGAGAGAAAAGTAGGCGTGTGTTGCCTGATAGCATGTCCTCCTTTGGACTGCCAACTAAATTGCTGATAGCGGGGAATTCCTCATTCTGCTAGATGGGTACAAAACAACTCACGACCACTTGCATTTTCCAGGACAGTGTTATTGAAGCCGTGCCCTTGTCTCTACGACCTCTCCCAAGTTGGGTTGGAGGGCGTTCTGTCAATATGTGCCGTGTACCCCGTGGACGTGCTCTAAGTGGGCGCTGTCCGATTATCGGACTGTATCTCTCTTTATCACTCCTGGACGGACTTGCTGTAATGGTGGTGCCCTATGCGGTGTTTCAGCTCCGCCGTATGCGCATCATCGCTGGTTTACAGGACTGATCTGTACCCCTACACCCACGATTATCGGACGCCACTTGGGCAGGCACAGGAAATTCCACTTCCATTGTAGAGTCAAGTGCAATAAATAGTCTGTATTTTCTGCCCATCAACTTGCATCCCTTCCTCGCATGACCATGCTCGTCCCTAAGGTCGTCGTCGTCGTGTTCGCTATCATTTCGTCCATAATTGGTGCCCTCTCGAAGAAAGCCTGCGAGTGTACCAAGCCATCTGTACGCCGAGAGTGGAGAGCATTTAGTGCCCAGGAGAAAGCGGCATGGATCCGAGCAGTCAATGTGCGTATGAAGCACATGGTACTGACTTGCGCAGTCGCAATGACATCGACTTAGTGCTTATCACATTTGCCACACGACCCCGCTTTGACCGCGACCGTGGATCCTTCCATATCACTCATTCCGCCAATCAACGCGTCGGGCTCCTATTACGATGGTATGTCATTGTTGGTATAACTGGTATTGATCGAAATACTAACGTATTAATAGATTTCGTGTACACGCACATGGATTTGAATACTCGAGTGCGTACAGTAGGTAAACTTTATGATCGCCCCTTGAATTCACGGTGTGCTCTGCCCAGATCCACTTTACCGGACTATTCCTTCCTTGGCACCGCTGGTACGTGTATCTCTTCGAAAACACTCTCAAGAGCAAGTGCGGATACACCGGGGTGTCTCCGTATTGGAATTGGACAATTGGTCGCATTCCTTAGTCTCCGAATGTTCAAAAAACTGATGAATCGTAGATGCTCCCGACTTTTTCGAATCTTCTTTTTGGAAAGACTCGAATCCTCAAAGTGGGCTGGGCGGTTGGGGAAATCCGAAAGCCGATTACAGCGTACCTGATGGAGGCTTCAGGAAACTCCAGCTCTCGTATCCTTCGCCCCATACGGTACGCCGGAACTTCACACTCCAACCATTCGGAGACTTGCCTGCCTCGGTCTCTGTATTCTTTACGGATCCCCTGAAGGAAGCCAACTCATCGTTCCTGGCCGCTGAAATTGAGAAACTCTTGGAGACGCCAACAGGGGACTACAAGAGCTTTCAAGCCGTATTTGAGGCATTCGAGGTGAGAAGAAAGGTGACTAAATACTAACGTCCTAACTTATGTGTGACACCAGGGCGCACACAGCGCCGTGCACATTGATCGTGGGCGGGTGAGCTACCACTTCATACCCATATGACTTGACCGTTCTCATCCCAAACCTACCTATTAGCGATTTAGGAGGTACCTGCCCGAAGAACACTCCTTCAAATTGCATCCCAGGACCGACATGGTCCCCTAATGGTAGGAACCGCCTACGCCGAATTATTTTCTCCATGAGTTAAATTTTGCGTCCTTCAGATCCCCTCTTTTGGATGCATCATGCCGTAAGTCTCTTATCACGCTCTGCTCGCGTAGTGCTGCTTTCCCTAACGTTACGCTCTGCTTGGTGGCAGATGGTTGATAAGGTATGGTACGATTGGCAGCACCGCAACCCGGAGAGTGCCAAAAGTTTCTTTGGTGGCTCGGTCCAGGCTCTGGAGAGCTTGGACTCATACAATCAGTACCCCAATGGTGCGCCTCCATTCCTCAATGTAAGGTTTCAGTGTTTCACTCTTCGTCTTCTGAGCCTTGGAACTAACTTGAAACCGACTTATATGTGTAGTTGAGTTCGACGATGCCGGCGGATGGATTATTTTCGGAAGTCACGATCGGGGATGTGATGAATACGACTAGTGGGATTTTATGCTACATCTATGAATAGGGGATGGGCTTGGGGATGGGGTGAATGATAAATTTTAGAGAAGCTACAAAGAAGCTATATCATTTGTCCAAAAATACATGGGGGTTCTACTTCTGCTGGCCGCGACTTGCCGATGAGCAAAGTACCTGTGACCCTGTGACCCACTCCGTGACCTGCATGAAGCGAAACCGTCGTGCGATCCTCGTACCATACAGTGGATCATCCTCAGAGAATGAAGAAGAAATACCGCCACCGCCTCCCCCGTCAAGAAGCGCAGGCTTCCCGCACTAGCGTCGCACCTCGTGCCTGCGATCCCGCTCGACGACCCGTCGAAGCACCAGGGTCGCACACGCGCAATACCGCATGTCGAAGGCCAGTGGGCCGCACACGTATACGTTTCGCTCGTGCTCCGCGGTGCATTGAGAGGCATCGTCGAGCGTGCTGTGTCCATAGCGCAGCAGGAGGTGGCCGGCGTCCGCCTGCTGGGCGGTGCGGATTCAGACCCCAACCCAGACTCCGTCGCGGGCCGTGCGTGAGCTCCACGTATCGCTGACACGGCCGTTCTTCCTGCGCGCTCATCAAAAGGAAGAGATGAAACGTGCCGTGAGGGATGCCGCCAAGGCACATCCTCCGTGAGTCTCTGCGCCATTACACTCCCTCCATCGTCAACTCCACTCCTTTCACATACAGTGGTCTCCTACGCTACCAGGTGAGCTGACGCACGTTCTCGCGTCTTAGATTCACGGCGTCGTTTGCCGCTTTTTCGGATCTCACGAATGACGAGAACACCCGGACCTTTCTTTGCATGGAGGTTGGCGCGGGTCACAGAGAGGTATGTCTCTTCCTTCGGCGTATGCACCTGTATTCTAAGAACTCGGTGTCATCACCCAGTTACGCGCACTCTCGGATACCTTAACTCCGACCTTACTTTCGTTCCACCAGAAAGAATACTACGAGCAGCCTCGATTCCACGCATCCTTCGCTTGGGTACTCCTCGAGCGTCCGCCCCAACCTACACCGTCCGAAACTCCAGAGCCTCCGACGCCCCTCCCCGCTTCGCCGTCCTTGGAGGATCGCCCGAGCGAAGACAAACGTCTTTTCCCCACTGTTCCGGGTCTACCCGAGACGACAATACCCGCGTTGAATGCCGGCCTAGGCTCCCGGCTTAAGGGTTCGGCTGGAGTTTTCGAAGTAGGGGGAGTACGTATCAGAATTGGAAAGGATGTATTTAGTTGGGAACTATCAGGATAGTATGCTGCCTGCGCTTGCGAAATTCGCAGGGGACCTGAAGCCTGAATCAAGGCCTAAATAGGCCTGAATGTCGGACAAACGGCCGCACGACCGGCAACTTTGTCGGCCTAACTGACTCACAGCTCTAGGTCCATTTTTATATGCGATTGGCCGACTGAGACTAATTACACGAAACCCAATGCGAGAAGCACAAAGAGCCAGACTCACGAAATGCCTACCACAAAAGAATCCCGTCTCTGAAAGATCGAATGCTGTGGCGCTTTAGCGCCAATCGTGATAATCGTTAGAGTCGTCCAGGGAGAGGTCTGTAAATAGCCAACCGTCGCTGCTTCCAGAGGAAAAAAAAAAGTAGTGGGATATGTGAGAAGACGTACCACTGTCTTCTGTGTCATAAGCTGAACTCCTCGTCCGGGTAGTCGTTCTTGTAGTACTCCTCCGTTGTGCGTCCAAAAACCCTGCAGTCAGGGATGAAAACTCTGTGAACGTGAATGCGGTGCACCATTTGAGTCCTCATCTGCTTCGTCTTCTTCCTCTGATTCGGATGCGGAGGCATACGCATCTGCTAATGAGTTGGGCAAACCCGTCCTGCGAGCTAGGAGTTCACGGCCAACAGTCTGAAAGAGGAGATAGGCTTTACGTGAGGGAACCAGTAGAGTCCGCGTACGGGAATTTGACGGTTTGATGTTGTGAACTATACATTCGCTGGAATCAGGGCGGCCAATTTTATGACGTGGGTTATGCACTGGTGAGGTATTCTTGGAGAAGAGGTAAAAACTTCTCCATCCCCGGGTCTACGGCCGAGGTCGCATCAGAGGTGAGAATTGCGTCATACAACTTAAATTCGAGTTGCGCCTTGTCCTCCCCGAGGACGGAAGGGCTGACATAGATGAATCAGTAGGGGCCGCAAATGCTCGGGAAAGTGGCTTTCTCACGGTGACGCAGGGTCGGGTGTTGGAGAAGTATCGTCAAGGACAACTGTATACTGTCTTGTCAAGTCAGGCCGCCTTGAATGTGGGGGATGAGCGTCATCATGAACTGGTGGAGTTCCGGCCTTCGACGCTTGTTCTCGTTCCAGTGCCGAGATGCGGTCCTAGGAGACCAAAAATGCTCTGAAACGACAACATGAACAAATGTCGACGAAGACGCACCTGGAGATCATTCAAGCGGTCACCCCAAGCCTCGGGCTCCACGGTTTCGGCAAACTGAAACACATCTAGCCCTCCCACGCATCTTTCTGCGTACGGTAGATTCGATGACTGCGCTTTCGCCTTCATTCACGCTATACAGAAGGAAGACACGGACAGAGCTTGCCTAACGCATCCAGTGGTTCTTCGTTCCACCTCCGCTTATAGTAATTCGAAGGATGGTGTAAGGTTGGGGGCCCATTGGTGATGCTGGATCAACTTCCATTAGTAGAGTTAAGATCTGGCGGTTCTACAGGTTAGTAAGGAACAATAATCGGGGGTGGTGGGGAGTGACAGCCGCAACGCAGTTCTCACGTGGCCGCGTCGCACCATGATTCTCCCGAGTTCGCGTTCCCGGCATTTCATACTCTCGCCGCCATGTACGCGACTTATCATCTTTATTATTCATACTCTGAAGTCTTTTCTTTGTTTTTGTTTGTGCAGCCGGTAATAAACCGATCCCTCAGTCGATCTTTCGGCATCTTGGAGTTGTGCTGGCACTGTGACAGAATTGCTAAGCAAAAATCCTTCAGCTGCGAAGGAACGTGAAGGCGCAGAAGCTGGCCGCTCAAAAGAAGGCGGCAGAGGCGCAAACAACTTTGAGGGCAGCCAAGAGTAGGTTCCCCTTGTGTGCGGCTGTCAAGGCAGCCGTGGACTACGCAGGTGCACCACCCGTCTTCAGTATGAGTAATAGTGCAAGACTACTTTTGCGGGTCCTTGTCTCTTCCTAGGACCGAGTGATACGAGCTTTGGCCCTTCTGATTTCCCTGGTGTCTATAAATGTACGTTGAATTTTTGTAGAAGTGCCCCGAGTGCTCTTGTGGCGTGTTCTAATTGAGCGTTGTCCGATTACCGGACTGTACCCCATCACTTATCGCACCTGGTCGTCTCCCAGGACTAGGATGGTCACTATGATTTTATTCTCCGTGCTTCGAACGCACAGACGCCTAACCTCTCCAGGAAAAAGGTCACATAAACAGTACTCTTACGCCCACGATCGTCGGACGACAGTCATAAGCTTTCCACTGGTTAGGGCTAGGGCTATTGGTCAGATTGTCTCGTGCACACACGGCATTCTCTCCGGTCACGAGCAATAAAAAGGCCAGCTTCACCTCGCACTTCCTCGTGCAGCCATGTTCGTTCTTGGGGCTTTCTTAATCTCGCTTACTATTTTTTTCTCGGTAGTTGGCGCATTTTCTACTCACCAAAAGAAGGCCTGCATCAAGCCAGCTATACGCAAGGAATGGAGAGCACTTAGAACACAAGAGAAAATGGAATGGATTCGAGCTGTTAATGTACGTGAGGCTCACGACAGTGCCGATTTTCGTGATCTCAATAGTGTTGAACATAGTGCTTGTCACATTTACCAACACGACCCCGCTCTGACTCCCAAGGTGAACCGTTCAGTGTCACTCATTCCGCCGGTCAATGCGTCAAGCTCCTATTATGATGGTTCGTCATATCTATTTTATCAACCAGTGATAGGCGATAATTCCTCGACAGACTTCGTGTATCTCCACATGGATTTAAATACCGTGATCCACTTCACCGGAGAATTCCTTCCTTGGCACCGCTGGTTTTTGTACGCCTTCGAAGAAACTCTCAAGTCTAGGTGCGGATATCACGGAGTGTCGCCATATTGGAATTGGACCATAGGTCATTTCCCTTAATCCCCCCCAATGTCTAAATACCCATTATTCGCAGACGCACCGAACTTTTTTGAATCGTCCTTTTGGAAGGACTCAAACCCCGAAAGCGGACTCGGCGGTTGGGGGGACCCGAAGGCCGACTACAGCGTGCCCGACGGAGGCTTTAGGAAGCTTCATCTCTCATATCCGTCGCCTCACATCGTGCGCCGCAACTTCACACTACGACCATTCGACATCCCGCTCGTGGTGTTCACGGATCCCTCGTTGGAAGCCAACACGACATTCCTGGCTCCTGCAGTTGAAAAAATCCTAGAAATCCCAGACTACAAAGGGTTCCAGAAGGCGCTCGAAGCTGTGAGTAAGGAACGGACATGATTGCTGACAGAGTCCTAATCCAGATACATCAGGGTCCACACGGCGCCGTGCACTTAATCGTTAGCGCGTGAGTTACTGTTTCTTGGTCACGACTAATTTCAACACATCTTACACCATACATTTTTAGTGATCTAGCCGGAAACTGCCCACAAAACGCCTCAAATTGCATACCTGGTCCCAAATGGGCTCCTAATGGTATGTCCAAAATCCGCCGAACAATTTCCCAGTGTATTAATTTTCTTGTTCCAGACCCTCTCTTTTGGCTGCATCACGCAGTAAGTTCGTTTGCTTGTGTAATACTACCTAAGCTGACGGATTACTCTGTTCCGCGGCAGATGATCGACAAATTATGGTACGATTGGCAGCACCGCAGCCAGACGAATGCCGAGAGTTTTTTGGTGGTTCTGTCGAGGCTCTCCAAAGCGTGGAGTCGTACAACAAGTACCCAACCGGTGCTCCTCCATTCCTCAACGTAAGCTTTTACTCTCATTAAGTTCTGGGAAATAACTAATTCGATTTGCATGTAACTTTTGCACGTTGCAGCTGAGTTCGGTGATGCCGGCGGATGGGTTATTTCCGGAGGTCGCGATAGGCGATGTGATGGATACGACCAGTGGGATTTTATGCTACGTCTATGAATAAAGGATGCACAATCGCAGGTGACGTCAGTGCTTTCGGTATTACACCTTCCCGAACCCGCTTCCCTAACCCGAACGGACGGGAATGAACCCGAACCGGGGGTCCAGTTCGGTGGTTCGTCCAGAACCGAACTTTCCCATCACCAGCAGTTCACCGCACAGAGTAAGTCCTCGGTTCACAAACTTGAATAAAAACACAGCTTGAATGCCGTGGTGCACAATAAATAAAATGCCGACATCTAGTCAGGCTGTCCTCGACTCTTCAATGCGATGCGCGCTCACCAGTGCTCACCCCGCGGAGCCCGTATCCTAGCACCAGCGGGCCACACCAAATAAAAATAAAAAACAAGTCCCTGGTATTGCCGCGGTTACTGGTGCAGCATATAATCTCAACTAGCTCAATACTCAATTCAACTGAGTCTCTCAAAGACAGTGCTCTTCCGTTCAGCACACCACCTAAACCTGGAATCACCTGGATGTCATTCCATCGATGACAGATCCTTTATCATCGTACCAGAGTAGTCAAGTTGATCTGTTTGGCCCTCGGCCTGTTTGCCGAGGGAGTACTGACGGGTTTTGTCATCTCTCAATTTTCTACGTTTCTCGCAAGGTTTCTCGACCATGTGGGCGGTGACTCTCGTGGTCTCCTCGCCCTGGCAATGTTCATGACAGTAGCCGCCCTGTATGCTATCTTCCGATGCTAGTCCGAGTCCGCGATTCCCAGACTGTCTACCCATATATGCAAATTTCAGACTCGGCGTGGTGTTCACACGTTCACACGCCAACAGCCGGAATCAGTGCCATGACTGCAGACGTATCAGAAAGAAAGCTCTAACAGCGATAAGGCCAGTACCCAAGACCAAGGGATCTTGCAACCCCCCCTCACCCTACCTCTAACATGACTCGGAATCGCGCTGGGGATTTGGGATAGCGGATCGGTAATATATTGTGATCTGTTACTGTCCGGGCCTCCCACAGTGGCCTAACCGTGTCTCGGAACTTAAGAACATAACATCATTTTCATTTCAAGTTCCCAAATCGCTGCATTGTTTGCTCTCTGTGCTGCAGTGTATGCTGTAGCTATTTCTATATTACTAGAATTTGAACGTTGAACGTTGAACCCTCGTCCATTATGTATCAAGGGACGTTATCCATCTTCAACGAGGTGCACGCCTCTCTAATCTTGTGTTTGGCCAGCTCGGTGACCTTGGCCTTGATCATGGTTGGGCTGTGCTCGCCTGAGCGCTGTGAGGTTTCCGTTTCCACTTGGACGGCATTAGAAGTGCGAAGCCTCTGCTAAACCGCGACGACTAATGATAAAGATACGTGGCAAATAGTGAAGAGTCATACGTTGCTCATCCTCGTCATTATTTGGTGGTGGAAGACAGTCGTGATTCAGCACTCCTCTTCCACCTACCACCACCATCTCCTATGTCCCACTCTTTCGAACACTACCTCACCACTGGGGGTCACCTTGACCACTCCCAGGCAGCCATGACTGCTGGGGACGGCGACGGTCATTCCCAATTCTCCGACGACTCCGACCATGCGTCGGACGGCCTGAACTACGTTCACGCCACCATCACCCACCAACTCAAACTCTACGACGACAACAACGAACGTCGTGGCAAGGCCCTCTATGCCGAGGACCTCTGTTACTGGCTCAACATGCCGGCACCCTCATACGACGGTCTCTCCCCCCTGCACTGGCTTGGACTCAACCCCCTCGTCAAACTGGGGGCCCCGACCTGCCATCTTGGCCCCCCTCCCCCCCCCCCCCTCCTGACAACTCCATCCTAGAAGGGCTTGTGGACACCTTCGCGGACGCCACCCGCGACCTCCTCAACCCCTTTTTCTCCCCCTTCCAGGACATCGACGGCAGTGTCCAGGGGGGTTTCTCGGACGTCAACTACCGCCTGGATGACGTCAACAAGAAGCTCGACTTCTTGGCTCGCACCCTCCTCTCCCGATCCCCGGCGAGCACTCCCAGCTCGCCACCGTCTGCCACTCCTGCCGCCGCGCCGGCTCAGGATGTGGAGATGGCTCGCCCTCCCACCCCGGCCCCCGTGCCCCCTCCTGCCCCTGCGCCTGCAGCCGCAGTCCTGGCCCCTGAGCCACCTGCCCCTGCCCCAGCCCCTGCCCCTGTTTTGAAGCCTCGCGCCAAGAAACCCCGTGCCCAGCCTCCTGCCCCTGCACCGGCCTACGGTTTCATCCGGCCCGGTGCGCACGCCTGCCCCTCCTGCATGCCCCACCCCCCCGCCCGCATCCACACCCTCCTTCGCTTCCATAGTGAAGACTCCTGCGCGACCGTCCCTGGTCGTGTCCCTTCACTCGTCAGTCGCAGGTGGCCCAAGCCCTTGGCCGTTCGCCGCGGTCCACAGGAGCTGGTGACCCACCTCAACGCCGTCCTCGCCTCAGAGGGCCACCTGGTTACCCTGTCTGCCGCTCGGTGGACAGCGAAGAACAACCTCATGGTCCACCGCCGGGCCCGATACGATGGCGCATCACCCTCGCCGCAACCTCCCACCTCATCTCCGACAGCCTTGCGACATTCCTCTCAGCCGACAATTCCCCGCTCCCGGTCCAGACCAGGGAGAATTGCAAATGGGCCCGCCTCATGATCAACGGCATCCCCACCGGAGTTTCCCTCACCCGTGGGCCCTACACCCCCTCCGAACTCCACGCAGCTCTCCTAGCGGATAACCCCGCTTACAGGAAGCTGAGACTCACGCAGCCCCCATCTTGGGTGAGGGCACCAACCTCATACACACCCGGGTCCATCTCCTCCGTCGTCATGGCCTTTGAGGATCCCTCCGGGGACTCACTGTGCTCGCTGATGGCCGAGCGGACCCTCTTCGCCTTCGGGCACTCGGGGGAGTTGAAGCGCTGGAAAGCCAAACCCCGCCCTGCGGGCAAAGGCAAACCGGCCGCTTCCTCCTGATTTTCTCTTTCGCCCTCACTTACGTACCCCCTCCCCCGTTTTACATCCTTTACCCACGGACCGCATTTCTACCCCTGACCGCATTCTTCTCCTGAACCCCCCGCCCCGCACCCCGTGTCCTTATGACACGCACCTACACTCGTTTACCGCGCCCGCACCGGGGACCGGCCTCGCTGGCCCAGCCCCACTTACTTTCCTTTGTCTTTTGCCCCGGCTTCCTTGGGAGGTGCCGACCTGGGGGCGGGGTTTTCACTCTTTTCCCCCGCCCCCCTTACCCTTTGATCCCCCACCCACGTTGTTTCAGGGTGGGGGGAACGCACTATAACACCATTTTTCCCTTAAATTCCGCTTATCATACCTACCTTCTCCTTCTTGTCTCCCCGTGTGCCTCACTGACTGACCCTTCTAGGTTACCCCGGGACGCATTTAGCCTGCCTGCTGAGGCTGTACCCCCGTAGACCATTATGGAAAGGATGCGTAGTTGTGGCGGGTGATGTGCTCACGGATTCGGAGTTTACGTACAGAGTAGTAAGGTTGGGGTGGAGACCGTTCTTGTACTATGTACTGCCACGGAATACAAATGGTTTTAAAAAAAAAAAAAAAAAAAAAAAAAAGACAGTCGTGATTACTCGGGAACCAACATTGCCAGGCCTACAAAAAAGCCCTGTTTCATCAATGCAATCTTGATGATGGCCGCTCTACGCCGGCATCATAGAGCGTAGTCTTTGAGTGAGCGAACGAATGAGGCGGCACGTGCTCGTTCCCTAAGCTCTCAGCTGATTCAAGGGACCAAAACATTTTTATTTCGCCTGCCCTGCACGCCCAGTAATTACCCAGATCGACGATGAGGCCTCGGTGAGGCTCCATGCTTTCCATCAAGCTTTCCATGCTTCATCAGCTCGCTCCGGGAGGGTCCGCCCGCCCGTTGCAATCTCGCCTAACCGGCCTAACCCCTCATCAGGAAAAACCTCCCGCGCTAGCGAGGGCTAATTTGACTAAATTAGCGAAAATTAGCAGGATTAGTTACATTATCTCCATTTCGTTGCCACAACTAAATTAGTGCTAATTATCGGTATTTTCGTGGTATTCTCAGATAGGTTACCAATAACGGTACCCTGAAATTCTCTCAGATTATCGTGTCTTAGACTCTTAGTGACCATGACCTTTTTAATAACCATTAATCAGATTTTATTATAGCTATCAAACGAGTGACCAGGCACGACAGGCACAAAAACAAGCACACGAAAAACAAGCATGGAAGTTGAAAACGAGTGTGAGCAAAAAAGTAAATTCTTTTGTAGGATTTTCTGATAATCACTGCCAATCGGATTTGTGTCAGTGGTCATTTAAAATAGTACCATAAACTTACAGTGGGTATTATTGACGGTCTGTTGAAACTGAAAATGCGCATTTACTCAAGCTGATCGAGGTCGAGATCGGCGATTGGAATAGTTGTTGTCAAGACTGTACCTCCCGTAGCACTACCATAGCACCAGTCAGAACTACAATAGTGTGAGTGAACGTAGCAGACTCACCTTGCTTGGGCATAAATATCACCCATCATGATGTGATAGGCACGTTCACGGTGGTTCAGGATGTGCTTGAGGGTGTTCATGTTGGCAAGGTACACGTCCATGTAGGCATTTGCCGAGAACTCGGCCGTCTGCTGTTGGCCACCCGCGCCACTCATAGAGAGTGGCATACAGCTAATACACGAAGTTAGCGTCATAAAATAAAATATTATTCAACTCACCACAGTCGCAACCAGAGCGACCATGGACATAGGAACCTCCCGACTTACCACTCCATCGTCACCTTGGTATGTTGGGAAAAGATGATGGAAACGAGCAAGAAATGAAGTCGAACCACCCGTAAAGTACAAGTCGCGGATAACTGTGATGATACATGGGTTTCGATATGGGTGAGAGGTCCTCACAAGCCCAGTGATTCCCATGTTCTGGGAAGGTGTCAGAATAGCTCATCGAAAGCAACCGCACTTACACCAGGCGCTCCGGGGAAAATGTAGTTGTAGCCAGATAGTTGCTTCCGAATCAACCAGGAAATTTCGGCCGCCGAACCAATCGCAATGATTGGCGCCACACTAACAGCGTTACAGCGCTCCTTGACCTCACTACAGAAATGAGGAATTCGTGCACGCGACTGTCAATTAACTTGAGTAACATCAGGCTCATCTCCAATATTATAAAACTTACCAAGGAAATGAGCTTGGTCAAATATTCATCATCGACTTGAAGTTGGCGTCGAACAATGCCTCCTCCGTGTCCATGATTCCCAGTAGCGGCAATGAGAGCATCTCGAGTGAAGGCAAAGGTGACAGTCGCATCTGGGAACGCATTATGAAACAAGATAGAAGCACGAAGGTTCTCGATCGCGTCCTGAACAACGACCCGGATGAGCGCGCGCTGGCTGGTCAGCATAACCTTGGTTGTGCCCTCCACAAATACCAGATCTGTATCAATACGTGTTACAGTGGGTGCTGGTGACTCGGACTTCAAGGTCAGGGCCCGGTTCGGTGAAGGAGTACCGACTGCGTGTTGTAATGGTCAGCCGAAGAACAGACACCTGAATGAAGAAAAAAAAAAAAAAAAACCTTCGTCCGAGAGTTTCAACCAGGTGCACCCTCGGTCCAGGTGTCTGTGGCAATGTTGGCGTGGACACAGGGGTGGTGCCTGCAGGTGCATGGCCACTGACACTGCCAGAAGAGCCAAGACTGTCAGTACTCTGTCTGGACTTCAGCTTCGCTGAACGGGGCGTGTCTATACCACCTGGTTCCTTCCAGGTGGGCCGCTGTGAAAGTGGGGGTTGGAGTAAATAAAGGATGTCGAAAAAGAAAAAGAAAAAAAAAACTTACTTCGGTAGCCATAACCTCGGCGAATTTTCCAGGGTTTTTGAGAGCAAGTTCAACAAACTGCTCGTCATCCTCCTCCTCGTCATCCTCGTCCTCACTTATGCTATCGTCGTTGTCCACATCGGGGGCGTGGAAGCTTTTGGTGGTGGAATAGGAAGGAACATGGGTGACGTGGCCAGAGGACGAAGCTGAAAATTTCTTGTTTGTTGACGATAAACAGATTAGTAATATTTTCACTCACCGCCTTGCTTCTCGACTCGTTTGCCCTTTATCGCGCTGCTATCATACACTTGTTGACCCACTATCTCGCCTTCCTGGGCCAAGTTGAGTGGCATCGGACGACCATGGGAAGGACCTTTATCGACTTCAAGGTCAGTCTCGTCACCAACTCTCTTCGTGACGCACATACCAACAGTTCGGGTTCTTTTAGCTGAGCCTAGCTGCGTGTCCAAGGGCGTGGGTGTCATGGGGTTGCTAACACTGAAGGTACGTTTCCCGTGTGCTTGTGATAGTGAGATATATGCCTCACTCCACGAAATTTAGACTTACTGGGTGGAGGGACTCTAGTTGTTATGTTACCGTTCGAGCTCGTAGTGTTACCTTGGCCCGTCTGAGTCGCAGTTTGAAATGGAGTCTGGTTTTCATTTCGTCCTCCCTGCGCGTGTTCTGTTGGCACCATCTGAGAACGGCGGATTCGCGGGGCCATCTATGAAGATCAAAGCAAAGGTGATAATATCGAGAGAAAGTGATGCGCTAATACGATCGGTGAGTAAAGACAGGAATCGGAATGGGGAATGGGGACAATGGTACATTCTCTTTATATCGGTAATCCGCTGCGCTAACTAAAATGCGTTAACAGTCTGGTAATTGTATTCTACTCGGCGCTCACTCCTTTTCCCTCTACTACCACCCAGACCGACCCGCCGTCATGAGCCGAGCGCAAATACACTGTCGTGGCTGCAATCGTGTGTTCACCCCTCGGGGCCTTTCCCAACACATCAATAGGACTCAGCTTCCGAGCTGCCGTGCTCTGCGTGCGGCTATACAATCGCCCACCACACGTGAAACTCAAGGGTCCAACTTAGTGTCAACCACAGGTCCTACATCATGGGACCACGGTGAATTTGCTAACCATTTGGACGCTACTGGGTCCGTTGACTGTGAGGACGCCGCTGCCGACTGTGAGGACGCCGCTGCCGAGTATGAAGACGCCGTTGCTGTAACGCCACCACAGGGGCGTTAGGTACGATGTGTACCGCGCTAAGTCAATCGGGATCGGAAGAGCACGAGTCGGTTAAGACTCAGTTCGGTGATGCACAAGTGTCGCTTGGTTTCCCTGGAACCAAGGACAATAGTAGATGGTCAAGGCTCAAGCGCGAGGGGCGAGCGAAAGTATGGACTCAAGCGCAAAGGCGAGTCAAGGGTCGTTCGTGAGGCAAAGACGATGTGGTATTACACAAGAAGTCAAGTCTACCGTACAAGCTAGGTAGGGCGTGACTTATATACTGTTACAGGATGTTTGCGATGAGCAAACATATGGCGCGAGTATGAGTCAAAGGTCCCGAAGCGTAAACAAGGGGAATGGTCATACGTAGTACAAGGGAATTCCGCAGGGTCACGCGCACCTCAGAAATAGTCAGCGGACGAAAAGAAGCATAAATCGACCAATCCTATCGCCGAGGCGCAAAGTGCGAGATAGGAGTCATGAGACGCGAGGCATCGGATCGTATCGTAATCGTACAACCAAGTCAGCAGGTGAAAATCGTAACATTACCCCCCCGTCAGAATTGAAGTCGCCTCGACTTCAACTAGTCACTCGTGTAAGCATAGTCCTCCTCGGCAGGGATGTTCGCAGGGATGGGAGAAGGGGTACGGGGGCAGGTGTGCCGACGCAGGAACATGAAGCGTCCCCTTTCTCCACAGTCCCAACACATCTCGTACATAGGGCACTTGATCTCCTCGTGAGTGGCGTCGTACCTCAGACACTTCCCGCACCACCGTGGGCGAGAGTCTGGGTCTGCGTGTGCGGGAGTCATGAGAGAGAGACGTCGGATAAGGCAGACGTCGAGTCGATGCGCTCGACTTCCACACCACTGGCACGGCTCCCGAGCTCGTCGCTCAGGACACTGCGCCACTAAGTGATCTTCCGACTTGCACTGGAAACACTTGCGCCGACGCTTGCCACCCTCCCCTTGAAGGCGGGGCATCTCGCTGGGTCCAGCATCACGGGGGGTGAGGGGAATAGGCTCTGGCGAGCCTCGGGGGCGCACGGGCTTCGCGTGAAGCTCGGCGTATTTGTCGGCGATGAGGGGGATAGCCCGAGCGTACTGAAGACGCTTCTGGACCAATGAAAAGTCCATGTCCAAATGGAACTGGTCGCGCGTCAGCTCGGTCTCCAGTCGTCGGATATCCGACTGGCAAACACGGATGGCATCCCGCCGCGTGAGGCACTCGCGGAGGCGGGAGATGTCAGCGTGAAGACGGGGACTACGAAGCTCGACTAGTACTTCGTTAAGGACGATGGCGCGGGGTCGTGAGGGTGGAACATGTTCATTTGATTATCGGTGATGTGCTGTGCGAGCTGCCCAGTGTAGACCTCGTTGAGAAGACCTGCGAAGCGTAACAGGGATGGCCCTTCCCATAGTCCCAACGACCTCCTGATAGTTGTGACGGTAGTAAATGTATCGCGCTGTCTGCTTGACAGTGCCCGTTTCGCCGACTAGGAGCGGGAAGAACGTGGGGAGGGTCGGGTCGTTAACGAAGAATGGGATGCCGGGGTCACTGTTCTCCTTGTCCTCCTCATTGTCAAGGAGGGCCAAGCGGGTCGGGCTCGACGACGCGAGTCAGAGGAATCGGTGTGAAGGTGTGATCCATTCCGGCGGGGAATGGTGGGATGGGGATATGGGCAGCAAGGACTGCAGGGGGTGACAGCGGTGGTGGGGGAGTAAGAGGGACGGTGGACTCGAGTGGGTAGGTAGGTGTGGCGGGGACGTGGACTGTGACTGGTGTGTCGACGGAGTAAGGGACAACTAGGGTTGGGGGAGGTCTGGTGGTTTCAGTGGGTGGCGTGGATTCTTCGGCTAGTGAGGTTAAGGTCGAAACAGCAAGTGCGAGTACGGGGACCGGAGGGGAGTCAGGGATTACAGAGTATGGCGTACGACCCTCCGGTTCGGAGGGGACACCCAGGTCCTGCGAAGGTACGGTCAGATTTTCGAGAATAATCTCGACAGGGCGGCGGGTTTGGATAGTGGAAACAATGGGAGTAGTCGTCATGGTTGAGTAGAGGATAGCGGGGATGAAGCGATGGTGTGGTCGGGGGATGTATTTTATATCTTTCGTCCAGCCCCTTCGGCGGTAGGATTTAGGTGATAGAAGTCGGTGATGAGATCAGGAGCATGTCGAATGTTCTCAAGGGGTTCCCATGTGCTGTCACTTATCGGGAAGCCCTTCCACTGGACAAGGAATTGAAGTTTGCGCCCTCGTCCATGTGATCGGGACTGCAGGATGCGCTCCACTTCAAACTCTTCCTCTCCATCAATCAAGTCCGGAGGTGGGCGCGTGAAGTTTACGCCATGTAACTCCGTCTCCTTATATGGCGTGAGGAGATTCGCATGGAAGACCGGGTGTATCTTCCACGTGTTTGGAAGCTCAAGTTCGTATGAAACATCCGAAAGAACCTGTTTCACTCGGAATGGGCCATGGCGTTTTGGGGCGAGTTTTGCGGTGGGGTAGAAGGTCTGGAGGTTTGTACCCTCTAACCAGACCATTGCGCCTTCTTGATAAGGAATGAAGCGCGTCTTGCCCCTTTTTGCCATCAGTTCTTGCGCGTGTTTGATGCAGTCTTGCGCGTGCTGTCGTCTGATGACCATGTCTTCTAGGCGTTGTTCTACGGACGGGGATGCCGTTGGTTTTGGTGTCCACATGGTACGTGGTTCCCATCCCATGATGAGCGAGAAGGGTGATTCTTTTGTAGTTGCGTTTGGCCAGGCGTTATGCGCAAACTGGGCGACTGGTAGAGCTTCTGCCCAATTGTCCTGCTGCACGTTGCTCCAGTGTCGAAGGTATTGCTCCAACCACTGGTTTGTTCGTTCTGACTGTCCATCGGTTTGAGGGTGGTAAGCGGAAGATATGTTCTGGCGGATGCCCAGAACTTTACAGAGATTGGTCATAAAGGCGGAGGTAAAGCGGGGATCTCGGTCTGTGATGATTTTCCGGGGAATGCCGTAGTGAGGGTATACGTGATGGAGGTAGAGGCGTGCCACTCCTTCTGCTGTGATCGACTCGTTACATGGGATAAAGATTGAGGCCTTCGAGCAATCGTGGTCTGTGATGGTGAGTATGGAGTCGTATCCGTCTGATGGAGGGAGTTTGGTAATAAAGTCCATGGCGACGACCTCAAATGGTTCCGCGTTTGGGTCTGTGGTGATGGGGAATAAGTGTGGTTTTGACGGTGAGGGTTGATTTTGTTCGCCTGGCATACCGCGCATCCTTTGACATAGTCCTCTATGTCTTTGTGCATGTTGGGCCACCAGTAGTCACGTCGTAGTAACTCGTAGGTGTTTGCAATTCCTGGGTGTCCCATGGCAGGCGTGTCGTGGAAAAAGGTGATTACCCCCTGTTTAAGATCGTTGTCGCCCACGACAACTAAGGCGTCGTTCTTCCACCACAGCCCCCCCACCTTTTTCAGGTTGTGGGGTTCTACCCATCGCAGTACGTCCTTTTCGTCAAGGTTTTGCGATATCTGGGTCCAGATGTCCATATCGTGCATAGACATCTCCGTCGCTCGAAGGAAGCGTTCCGCAGGGAGGACGATAATGTCATTGTTGTCCTCCTCGTGTGCTGCGTAGTCCGCTCTTCGCGACAAGGCATCCGCGCGACTATTCCTGACTCCAGAGACATGCTTCAGGAGGAAGTTGTATTCTGAGAGCTCCAGGAATTCGCGCGCGACTCGTCTACTGATCTTTCTTGGTTCTTTCCAATACTGGAGATTGGCGTGGTCGGTGTGGATGATGATTTTATGGGGGGAGCCGACAAGGTAGGTGCGCCATACTCGGAGGGCCTTAACCACTGCCAATAATTCTCTGTCGTAGATGTCGTAATTGCGTTCTGCTTGGCTGAAGGATTCGGAATGGAACGCGACGGGATGCAGCTTTTGATCCGGGCCGAGTTGATTAAGTACGGCTCCAATGGCGACATTAGACGCGTCGACCTCCAATTCAAACGGCTTTGTGAGATCAGGGAATAATAGTGTGGGTTCGCGCTGTATGCTACGCTTGACATTGTCGAACGTGTCTTGTTCTCATTGTCCCCAGTGCCACGGGGTGTCCTTACGGGTTAAGTCGTGTAGCGGTCGTGCAAGTGCGGAGAAGCCTCGGATGAACCGCCTGTAAAAGTTACAGAACCCGAGGAATGCCCGTACTTCACGAAGACTTCTCGGGGCCGGCCATTCTCGGATACCTCGTACTTTAACGGGGTCCATCCGTAAGTTCCCATGGCCTATGATCAATCCGAGGTATTCGACTTCGAGTACCTCGAATTCGCACTTCTCTGGTTTGATGTAGAGGTCGTGTTCTTCGCACAAGCGGAGAACCTCGTGTACTATGGCGCGGTGATGGGGGTAATCGAGAGGTGTAGCGATGAGGATGTCGTCCATGTAGACGATTACTTCGTTTGTAAGAGTGAGAGGTCGGAACGTATCGTCCATCATCGCTTGGAATGTGGAGGGGGAGTTGGTAAGTCCGAAATACATGACGAGGGGTTCGTACAACCCCTGATTGGTTTTGAAAGCGGCTTTCCACTCGTCTCCCAACTTAATTCGCACGTTATTATATCCCCACTTGACGTCGAGCTTCGTGTATAGGCGTGCGTCGTGTATCCGGTCGACGAGCTCTGGGATTAGAGGGAGTGGGTAGTGGTTGCGAACCGTGAGTTCGTTTAGTCGCCGATAGTCTTGGACGGGACGGAGTTTACCGTCCTTCTTCTTGATGAAGAAAAAGGGGGATGCGTAAGGCGATTTAGACGAACGGATATATCCCTTCGCAAGTTGTTCGTTTAGGAATGTGGTCAGGGCCTCTTGTTCGTTTTGTGCGAGCGGGTAGACCTTACAGTCTAGCGAGGCGGGGGCGTTTGGGAGAAGGTCTATGGCATGGTCCCAGGGGCGGGACAGGGGGAATCGATGTGACGCTTCCTCGTCGAAGATTTTTCGATGGCGTCGGTACTCCTCCGGGATCATCTCCTCGAACATTCGCTCCTTCTTTTTCGCTGCTTCCTGCTGCGCCAGCTCGGAAGCCGTGGTGGTTTTCCTCAGAAATGCGATCTGGGGCTCCCGCTCGTCGTCCATGAGCTGCTCCCACGCTTCCTCGTCAAGTTCATACGTCTCCAACGCCCGAATGGAGGCTTCCATGGGCGTGGCTTCGTCTGACAAGTGAAGACTCGAGACTACAACCGGCTGGAACTCTTCGTTCAGCGTCGCGTCTCCCCACTTGATTATGGGCTCAAAGGCCGTGAACCAAGGGTATCCTAAGATTACTTCGTCTCTTCCCAGGTTTGTAACCAAGAAGCGAAGTGTCCTCTCTTCCTTTCCTGTTCGTACGGTAAGATCCGTGTATTGCGTGATCGCACCGTCCTGATTATGGGTGCCGTCTACATTCCAAATGCGGATAGGATGGGTTACTTCCCGTGTTCCAATCTGGAGTCGTTTCAAGAGTGAGGAGCATATGAAATTGTCGGTGGCTCCTGAGTCGATGAGGACTTGTCTTTCGGCCGTTGCGTGTGCAGATTTGAATAGTACTGGAATTCGCATAGATCGGTATCTGCTAGTGTACACGTTTAGGTTTAATGCTCTAGCCCAGGCCGCCGGGTTCAAGCGTCAAGAAAATCCTCTCGTCCGAATAACTTTTCCACCATAAGGTCCCGTACTTCCTGAGTCTGTGCTTTCATCGCTGCGATCTGTAGATCCGCCTGCTCTTCGTTCGATAGTACGCGACTAGACTGTATGGCGAAAGAAGAGACGGCGGGAGTTGGTACACTTGAACTCATGGAAGCCGCGGTTGGTGATTGCGGGGGCATGGGGGTTGGCGCCATGGCAGATGTAGTGGCAGCCACTCGCACGCCCTTTGAGGACAGTTACGTGAGATGTGCCCTTGCGCACGGCATCTAAAACATCGTCCCTCCTTTTGAAGGGAAGCTTTGTCGGCGTCGGTGAGAGCCACGGAGGCTCTGGCGCGTCCAACATCCATGGCGTTGGGGTCACAGGTTCCTTTGAGGGCCTGGACCCACTGCTCTCTGCTCTGTCCACCTTTCTTACGCTGGGGCTTTCCTTTGCCGAGGCGATCCTTCAAAATGAGGTATTCAGCTTGTTGTAACCGGGCGGCCGCCTTCCACTGCTCCCAGTTGACGGGATGCTGGAAGCGGACAGCGTTAACTACTAACTGGTTTGGCAGCCCGTCTTGGAACAGCTCCAGCATTGTGGCTTCATCAGGGTTGTACCCCGCTTTCGTGACGAGATTCTGGAACGTTGCGACGTAGGTGTCGATGTCTCCTCCCTTCATTGTGAGGGTTTGGAGCGCTTTGCGTGCGTTGGTTTGTTCGGATGTATCGGTGTAGGCTTGCACGAATCGGTCTCTGACGGTGGTCCATAAGACTTCGTTTTGTCGGAGGACTCCGGCCGCAATCTGATCTTCCAGCCATTGTGCCTGTTCATCGACCCAGTCATTTACTAATGGTCCTCGGATGTACGACAGAAAGGTCATGGCTCGCGAGGCCGGGATTGAAAGCTGATTGACGGTGGGATTCATTTCTTTGTAGAGTCGAAATGCTCGCAAGAAAGCCTTGCTTTCGTCCCTAATTCCGGTGAACTCGGGAGGAGGGTTTCCTCCCAGTCATCCGTTTCCTCCGGGGCTGGCGCTACTGGCGTGGCTCCTCCTGGCGCGGCGCCACCGCCACCGCCACCGCCACCGCCACCGCCACCACCACCGCCACCGCCACCGCCACCGCTACCGCCACTGCCACCGCTACCGGATGGTACTGATGCGCTACCACTGGGTGGGTTGGGTGCTCCTCCTCCTCCAGCGCCACCGCTGGTGAGGGTCGTACTAGCCGAGGCTTGTTGGGTTTGGGACATGGCGTGAGTTGGAAATGTGAAGTTGGGTTGGGCAGATTCGTTGTGGGTACGGAGACACTGGGTGAGGGGGAGTCGTCGTCGACGGCGATACCAGGAGTTGTTTGAGTCGTGAGGGGTCCAACTCCGAGTGCCTGAGGTACTATGCTGATAGTGTACCACTGGCCTTTCTTTGCGGAGTAATCAATGTATGCCCACTGTCGTAGTTCTTCGAGATAGTGGACCTGTCGGTACTTCTGGGTGTTAGGGTGGAAGAGGAAGTATCCCTCCACTCCTTCGTGTTCCTTCCAAACGACGGCTCCTTTGACTTTATCGGAAAGCTCGTCGTCACTGTATCTGTCGATGTATTCTGCCTGAAACTGGGATCTGGAGCGACTGTGAAGATTCGCCACTGTGAGAGACTTGACTTAATGTAACGCCACCACAGGGGCGTTAGGTACGACGTGTACCGCGCTAAGTCAATCGGGATCGGAAGAGCACAAGTCGGTTAAGACTCAGTTCGGTGATGCACAAGTGTCGCTTGGTTTCCCTGGAACCAAGGACAATAGTAGATGGTCAAGGCTCAAGCGTGAGGGGCGAGCGAAAGTATGGACTCAAGCGCAAAGGTGAGTCAAGGGTCGTTCGTGAGGCAAAGACGATGTGGTATTACACAAGAAGTCAAGTCTACCGTACAAGCTAGGTAGGGCGTGACTTATATACTGTTACAGGATGTTTGCGATGAGCAAACATATGGCGCGAGTATGAGTCAAAGGTCCCGAAGCGTAAACAAGGGGGAATGGTCATACGTAGTACAAGGGAATTCCGCAGGGTCACGCGCACCTCAGAAATAGTCAGCGGACGAAAAGAAGCGTAAATCGACCAATCCTATCGCCGAGACGCAAAGTGCGAGATAGGAGTCATGAGACGCGAGGCATCGGATCGTATCGTAATCGTACAACCAAGTCAGCAGGTGAAAATCGTAACAGTTGCAGACACCGCGGACGCCAATCTACTTGAAACATTAGTTCAGGAGTTCAATTGTTCTACTAACGATGGCCAGGGACTTTCTGCGTCACCAGACCAGCCAGATCAGCCTTATTCATCCGGTTCACCACCATCAGGCCTGGCCCTGCCTCTACATTCTGAGCCTAGCGATATGAATGGCCCCCGGTTGGTCATCGATTGCTTCCCACATGGCAGTCCAGGTGCACCAATACCGGGCACAGTTCAAGGCTCTCACGTGTATCAGTCCAGCGAAGAGACATTCAAGTCCTCAGTTTGGGCACCCTTTCGCTCCCAATCTGACTGGGAGATCGCGCGTTGGGCTAAAATGCGTGGGCCAACATCATCAGCTGTCGCTGATATCCTTGCGATCCCCGGGGTACATGAATGTTTATTGTTCCACCGCGTAACTAATTCATATTGACAGGTTGTTGACAAGCTCGACTTGTCGTATCGCACGCCAAACGAACTAAACAAGATTGTTACGAACCATCCTAGTTCTCTCCTCTGCGTCTTCCATCTCCCTTACTTTTACGATACATTCCCATGACTTGCGCTTCTCGGCTTCCATTCCGCACCTTGCGCCTCGGCGATAGGATGGCCAGTTTTACGCTCTGTTTCGTCTGCTGACCATTTCTCAGTCACGCGTCGCCCCGCGGAATTCCCTTGTACCATATATGACCATTCCCTTTGTTCCGGTTCCTGTACGATCATATCAGACTCGCGCCATATGTTTGTGCAGCACAAACATCCTGTAACAGTATATAAGTCGCGCCCTACCTAGCATGTACGGTAGACTTGACTTCTTGTGTAATACCACGTTGTCTTTGCCTCACGAACGACCTTCGACTCGCCTCTGCGCTTGAGTCTACACTTTCGCTCGCCACTGCGCTTGAGCCTTGCCTTTCTACTATTATCCTCGGTTCCAGGGAAACCGAGTGATACTTGTGCATCACCGAACTGAGCCTTAGCCGGCTCGCGCTTTTCCGATCCCGTTGACTTAACGCGGTACACGTCGTACCTAACGCCCCCGTGGTGGCGTTACATTAAGTCAAGTCTCTCACAGTGGCGAACCTTCACAGTCGCGCCAGATCCCAGTTCCAGGCAGAATACATCGACAGATACAGCGACGACGAGCTTTCCGATAAAGTCAAAGGAGCCGTCGTTTGGAAGGAACACGAAGGAGTGGAAGGATACTTTCTCTTCCACCCCACACACAGAAATATCGACAGGTTCACTATCTCGAAGACCTACGACAGTGGGCGTATATTGATTACTCCGCAAAGAAGGGCCAGTGGTACACTATCAGCATAAGTACCTCAAGCACTCGGAGTCGGACCCCTTACAACTAAAACTACCTCTGGTATTGCCATCGACGACGACGCCCCATCACCTAGTGTTGTCTGTACCCACAACAAATTTACCCACCATCGACCCAACGACTCATTTTCAAACTCACGTCATGTCCCAGACCTTACAAGCTTCAGCCAGCACGACCCTCACCAGTGGAGGGGGGGGATCCTCCGGAGCGTCGGGCTCAGGAGGAGGAGTACCAAACGCCTAGCGGTGGCGCGCCAGTACCACCGTCTGGCGGTGGCGGTGGCGGGCTGGTGCTGGCGGTGGCGGTGGCGGCGGCGGCGGCGCCGCGCCAGGAGGAGCCGCACCTGCAGCGCCGGCCCCAGGAGGGAACGGACGATTGGGAGGAAACCCTCCCCGAGTTCACCGGAGTCAGAGACGAAAGCAAGGCCTTCTTGCGAGCGTTTCGACTTTACAAGGAAATGAACCACACTGTCGACCAACTCGCAATCCCCGCGTCACGAGCCATGACGTTCTGTCATACATTCGAGGCCCATTAGTGAACGATTGGGTCGACGAACAAGCCCATGGCTAGAAGACCAGATGCGGCCGGTGTTCTCCGACAAAACGAGGTCTCTGACCACTGTCAGAGACCGATTCGTACAAGCC
>JANSJP010000292.1:0-28652 GCA_024734325.1 Lactarius hatsudake | reverse complement strand
GTGTCTTCTTCTCGTCAGCTCATAGTCGACCATGGTCTTGGCCTCGTCTTCAATGCGCTCCAGCGCATTGGCCATCTCCAGCCGTCGCCTGCTCGCGGACACCTTACCCTGTATCTCCCCTACCGCGGCGATGAGGTCGTCGATCCGCTGGTTGAGGGCGCTGCAGCTCTCGGTCAGCAGCGCGGTAGCGGGTGACCTCGCCCCTCAGGGACACGTCGTGGAGCGAATCGAGGCAGCGATCCACGCGCAGCCCGGTCCTCGAAGCCTTCGGTGAAGAGGACCATGTCCTCGTTCTGGTAGATCGGCTTGCCTCCGTAGTTGTAGCGGGGCGCGGCGTAGAGGGGGCGTGCGTAGACCTTGTCCGACTCGTCGATGATGCCCACCACCATGGGGTCGGGTCCCATAATGACCTGGTGGTAGCGAGCCTCGTGCTCAACCCCGTCAGGGGAGACAATGCGGAATGGTAGATAGTCCGCGCCGGCGTTGCGAGTGAAGCCGGCGGGAGTGCGTGTGTTAACGACGGCGAGGGGCTGGTGAGTGGGCCCGCCCATTACCCCGAGGTCCCGCTTGTACATGGGGAGCCGTCGGTGTTGATGGTGTAGGGGGTCTCGCGGGGGTCGTCAGTGTCGGTGGTCGAAAGAATGTGGGGGTGCGTAGCTGGGTAGTCTCGGTCTGCCTCAGCATCGACGCCCCATTCCTCGTCAGCATCCTCCTGTGTTGCATCTGCTGCAGCCACAGCTGCGCCCTCCATAGTTGCTCGTCCCTCCACTCCTTCACGATCTCCCTCCACGGCCGTATCGGCCCGAACTCGGTGTGGTATCTGGACAAGTCCAGAGTGACCATGTCCGTGAGGGTATTGAAGGATGCTACTTGCCGTCTGGCTCTCGAGTACGGCGTGTTCTTCTTCTTCGCCGACCCCCGCTTGGTAGGTGATAGGTTGCGCGTCGGGGGAGTCGGCGGTTCCTCCGACCGTGGGGTCGGGGAAGGCTTGGAGGACGGCGATGGCGTCCTCGCGAGTGGCTGGTCCGTGAGTGGTAACGAGGCTCCTGACCACGGTGTCGATGGTGGACTGCGAGGGGAGCGAGCAGGAAGACATGGCGCGAAGGGAGACAGGATTGGAATGGGTAGCGGAAGTTGCTGGGGGACTTAGCTCGTTCTGGGTTCCCTTTATATGTGTTTCCCGCAGTGGGTTGAGCGCCTTGAAGTCTAGGATTGCCTGGTCGGCAAATACGTCCCCCCGGTCGACCCACTGGTTCTCCGAGTCGGGATACCCCTTCCATTTCACTAGGTATTGGAGCTTCCGGGTTCTCCCGAATCTTCGTGAGTCCAGAATCTTCTCGACCTCGTATTCTTCTTCCCCGTCTACCAGTTCGGGCGGTGGGCGCTGATAGTTGGGTCCGTGCGTGGCAGTTTCTCGATATCTGGTGAGAAGATCTGTGTGGAATACCGGGTGGATGCTCCACTGCGTGGGAAGCTCAAGGCGATAGTTGACTGGGGACATCACCTGTGTTATCTTAAAGGGGCCGTGTCTCTTGGGCGCAAGCTTTGCGGTTGGTTGGTTGGTACGTAGGTGGCGTCCCTCTAGCCACACGAGGTCTCCTTCCTTGTATCTGGGCGTGTCCTTGTGTTTGACCCATGACTTTTGTGCCTTGATAAGGAGCCTCTTGGCCTCGTCCCTGGCTTCTCGGAATTGATCGATCCGTAGCGCCACTTGTGGGATTGGTGATGGCCTATCGATCCAGTCAGCGCGTGGGTTATACCCCATTAAGAGGTAGAAAGGGGACTTCCGCGTGATCTCGTGAGGCCAGTTGTTATGCGTGAATTCTGCGATAGGGAGATATGCCGCCCAATTGTCTTGTCGTTCGTTGGTCCAGAACCGGAGGTATTGTTCCAGCCACTGATTTGTTCGTTCGGATTGTCCGTCCGTCTGTGGGTGGTAGGCGGTGGAGACGTTCTGTGAGATGCCCAGGATGTTGCACAGTTCGCGCGAGAACTTGGATGCGAAGCGCGGGTCTCTGTCGCTGATCACTTTGGTTGGCAGTCCGAATCTTAGGAAGACGTGCTTAGCGTATAGGGCAGCGGTTTCTTCCGCCGTGATTTCTTCGTTACACGGGATGAAGATGGCTGCTTTTGAGCAGTCGTGGTCGGTGACGGTGAGGATGGAGTCGAACCCCTGCGAGAGTGGCAGTTTGGTGATGAAGTCGAGTGCGATGGTTTCGAAGGGGAGTGCTCGGGGTTTGGGTATATCGGAGAGAGTGGTGCCTTGGTGGGTCGGTTGTTTGCCTTGTGTCTCTGGCATTTGGCACACCCCTTGACGTAGTCCAGTACATCCTGGCGGAGGTTTGGCCACCAGTAGAAGCGTCCTATCAACTGCGAAGTTTTGTTAATGCCTGGGTGGCCGTAAACCGGAGGTACATGGTGTGCGGAGATGATACTTCTCTTATCGTATAGTCCGCCTGTGACCACTCTTCTTCCATCCTTGTACCAGGTGCCTTCGATTTTCTTCAGCCGGTGTGCGTCTATCCAGGGGCGGAGGTGGCCTTCGTCTTGGTGGTAAGTAGCGTCCGGTCGTTCCATTTCTTCGGGTTCGATGGTTGCAGTGGTCGGCATCATGGTTTCGACGCGGGTAGCCCGCACGAAGAGCGCGTCGGGGAGTACTACGATGTCCTTGTTGTCGTCGTCCCCGCGGTCGTAGTCCGGTCTTCGTGAAAGCGCATCTGCTCTTCTGTTTGCGGTGCCCTTGATGTGGTGAATCTCGAAGTCATATTCGGAGAGCTCCAGGACCTCCCTTGCAATGCGTCGACTGATTCGTTGTGGGGATCTCCAGTATTGTAGGTTGAGATGGTCCGAGAACACCTTGATCTTGTGGGGGGAACCCGCTAGTAGGGGGCGCCAGTGGCGGAAAGCTTTGACGATGGCTAGTAGCTCAAGATCGTATATGTCGTAGTTTCTCTCGGCCTCGTTGAGTGTTGCCGAGTAGTATCCTATGGGGTGTCGTTTACCGTCCTCCTTGCGCTGTAAGAGCACGGCACCCACCGCGAAACCCGACGCGTCTACTTCCAGTTCGAATTGTTCGCGGGTGTCTGGGTGTGCTAGTACTGGCTCGCTTGTTACCAGGTTTTTGAGCTTTGTGAACGCGGTGTCTTCATCCGGACCCCAGTGCCAGTCTGTGTCCTTACGTGTTAGTCGGTTTAGGGGACGTGCATGGGTGGCAAAGCCCTTGATGAAGAGGCGGTAGAAGTTGCAGAAGCCGAGGAAAGATCAGACTTGTTTGACTGTGGTAGGCGTGGGCCAGTCGCGGATACCGGCGACCTTGACAGGGTCCATGCGAGTCACCCCCTTTTCAAGGATTACCCCCAGGTAATCGATTGAGGTCGCGCCGAAGACGCATTTCTCTGGTTTGAAGTACAAGTCAAGGTCCTTGGCGACCTGCAGTATGTCGCGCACCGCCCTAATGTGGCCCTCTCTGCCGTTGCGCGAGGCTATTGCGACGTCATCGATATAGACTCGGATCGTGGTTCCTAAGGCTTCGTGTTTTAATATGGTGGGCCCGCAGGCGAAGTCCATCATCGCTTGAAAGGTAGCGGGCGCGTTGGTGAGGCCGAAGGGCATGACTAGTGGCTCGAAGAAGCCATAACGCGTCTTGAAGGCTGCCTTCTCTTCGTCACCCTCCTTCATGCAGACGTTGTTGTATCCCCAGCGGACGTCCAATTTGGTGTAGATGTCCGCATTACCGAGGTCCGTGATGAGGTCCTGTATGAGCGGTAAGGGGTATTGGTTACGCACAGTGAAGGAATTGATCTTTCGGTAGTCCTGCACGGGTCGCAGTTTCCCGTCCTTCTTTTTGACGAAGAAGAAGGACGAAGCGTACGGGGATTTTGACGGACGGATGTAACCCTTTTGTAGCTGTTCATCCAGGAAGGTCCGGAGTGCGTCGTCCTCTTCGCGGGACATAGGATAGATCTTGCACTCTATTGCAGCTGGGGCGTTCTTGGTGAATTCTATGGCGTGGTCCCAGGGTCGTCTGGGTGGAAACCGGTGTGATTCTTTCTCGCTGAAGACGTCGGCGAAGTCCGCGTATTCTTCAGGGATGGCAGTGGCGGTGGTGTGTTGTTGTGCTTGTATGGCTAGGTCGGTGGCGAGGGTGCGTGCTTTAACTTCTGCCCATTCCCTGTCGAGCTCGTTTACTGCCTGTTGCTTTTCGTCGTCTGTGAATTCAGTGGGTTCCGTTGGGGAGAATGCGATGGTGACTTCCCGTCTCGTAGGGTGTGTAGTCCGGAGGACTACAGGATAGGCGTCTTCCTTGATGACGGCGTGTTGCCAGCTGATTTGGGGCTCGTAGGTGGCTAGCCAGGGGTATCCGAGGACGATGTCTTCGTCTCCTGTGTCGGTGATGAGGAAGTGCATTATTTTTTTGGTACCCTTGGTCTCTACTTCGAGGTCTGCGCAGTGGGTAATTAGTCCAGCTTTGTTCTCGGATTTATCGATGTTCCATATCTTTTTAGGAACGTCTAGCTCCTTTAACCCGATCCCCATTCGCTTTGCGAACGTGGGTTTAATGAAGCTATCGGTGGCTCCACTGTCTACTAGTGCTTTTACTTCGGCCATGTTGTAACTTGTTCGGATGGATACTGGAATTCTCAACGATCGGTAGCGCATGATTATTACAGAGTTACAACGGAGTGCCCTCACCCAGGCCGTCGGGTTCAGGCGTTTGGAAAATCCTCTCTTCCCCACAGTTCTTGAAGGACGAGGTCCTTTACTTCGTCCGGTGCTCCGGCCACTCCCTGCAGCCAATCCTTAGCTTGTTGTTGCGGTGTGGCTGTGGGGCGTGCCTCCACTCTTGGTTCTTGGGCGTAGTAGTCGGTTTCGGACCTCCGACTGCTGCTTCCTTGTGCGTTGTTACGGTGCTGCGGACAGTCACGACTGAAGTGCCCCTTTTGGCTACAGGTATAGCAGATGACTTCCCTTGCGTCTCGGGGAAAGCCCCTTCCTCTACCGCGTCCCCTTGGTCCGCCACGTGGCGGGTACGGAGGTCTTTGCTGGTTGAGTACAAATTCTGCTCCCGCGAGTCTGGTCTGGGAGTCTTCGGCTTGTGCTCCTCTCGCTCTTGCCCGGTCTGCGGAGGTGTCCATTGCGTTCGGGTCGCGGTACGGGAGGTTTCTGGGTGCCCAGCCACTTTGGGGGGTTCCCCATTGGCTGGGGCGTGGGGTAGTCTTTATAGTGGGTGGTTTGAGCGAGTTAAGACGTGCCTGTAGATGCATATACTGCTGTTGCTTCTTCATTGCCGCTTGCTTCCATGCCTCGAAAGTAGCGGGCTCATACTGTTCGTAGACTTTGGTGAACAGCGCTCTGGGCAGTCCAGCTGTGAATAGGTCCAGTGTTTGAGGGGCGTCAAGGTGGTAGTCAGCCTGGCGAGCTAGTCGTTCAAAGGTTGCTACGTAGCTATCGATGTCCCCATCCTTCATGTGGACGCCTTTGCGCAGTTCCATTTGCGCTTGTTCCTTTTCCATGGTGTTGGCGAATCGCCTAGTAAAGGCGCGGAGGGTTTCCTCCCAAAGACGTCGAGTATGTTCGGGGAAGCCGGTGTCGATCTGGCGTATGAGCCAGTCGGTCATGTACATTACCCACTCGTTGACTTGTTCCCCTTGGATGTATCCGAGGAAGAGGAGTGAGCGTCGGTAGTAGTTGCGCATAATGTCACTTGTACTGTTGATCCCTTGGTAGAGGTTCCACTGTGCCCTAAATTGCAGGGCCTTGGTGCGGTCGCCGTTGAAGACCTGGGGTGGATTGCCTTGTAGTCTGTCAGAGGATCGGGGTTGGTTACCTATGGGGAGTGCCCCAGGGAATCCCCCTCCTCTGGGCGGCCCTCCGCCTCCGTGCGGTCCTCCTCCTCCTCCGGGTGGTCCTCCTCCATGAGGATGGCTTCTTCCGTCGCCTCCTCCTCCGGGTGGGTCCGGTTCGTCGGGGCCTATGGCCCTCATGAGAGCTGCGTCGTCGGCGTTCATGCGGTGTCCGGTGCTGGGGTCGATCGGGAGTAGGTCTTCTGGGACTCCGTCTTGTGGTCGTTGTGTGGGGTCCAGTTGAAGTGCGTATGTTGGTTCTAGTTGGGTGGTAGTCATCTCGTTAGGGGGGTGAATGACGATCTGCTCAGCTTGTGTTCCTTCGTTTAGTGTTATTCCCCTTGCTAGGTTGGCTAACTCTTCTTCCTCCTCCGCGTTTACTTGCGAAAGGTGGTCCTCTTCTTCACTGCTTCGTTCCGACTCGGAGTTCTCTTCTTCCTCTGTGGTGCTGGCGGTTGGTGCACCGTCGATTGGTCCGGCTCGTGCGTGGGGGACTACTTCGCTTTCCAAGATGTCGCAGCGATATTCGCTTGTGGTTGGTCGAACTACCGTGCGCACTCCTGCGTCGTTTGTTGCGAGTATGCACCAGCAAGTGTGTTCGAAGTTGAACTCAACTGGGTAATAGCGACTGGGTCGATTTGGGAAATCGACGAAATATCCGGTTTCTTCCCTGTGCGTCCTCCACCTAGCGGCTTTCAAGTAGCGTGTAGGGACGTTTCGTTCTCCTCGTTCCGAGATGGTGTATGCTTGGACTTGGTTCCAGCCCCACCGGTCTGCTGTTGTGGGCGCCACTGTGGTGTTAAGGATAGCTTGGTCTTAATGTTGCGTTAGGCCCGTCCTAACGTGCTCGACTTGAGCGTAGGTACAGTGGCTTAGACTATCGAAGGACGACTTAGCGAAGATAGATACACGTCCGTAGTAGGAACGCGATCGTCCACAGCACTGGGGCTAGTTCCACCAGGCGTATGCGTTGTCTTGCCACCTGCCGAACTGTGGCCAGGCGCACTAAGAGACTGAAAGCGAGAAGTAGGGAAGCGAGGAAGAGGGAGAGAGAAATGGCGACTGAGATATTCAAGAAGACCAAGCTAAGGAGCTCGGTCTTCGTACGCCCCAGTAGATATACAATTGACGAGGAGCTTTGAAGCTCCTCCTAAACGTAGGTACCTAGTAGCGATAGTAGCTCGAACCCTACTACGACTGTCCTAGGCATGAGTCAAGTCCGATGCGATACATGTGATACTTCTCCTACGCTGACTGATACGAATGTCCCTGACTAATATGAGGGTAGTCAGAACCCCGTGAGTCCGCAGTCCGTACAGATGAGTCCGATCGCAACATCTACCGTCGTGCGCGAAGACCGAGCTCCCCAGCTTGGTCTTCTTGAATCACCAGCCACTATTCTCTCGCTCTTCCTATTCGTCTCGTTGTCTCTCACCTTAAGCCTCTTAGTGCGCCTGGCCATTGTCTGGCAGGTAGCAAGGCAACGTATACGCCTGGTGGAACTAGCCCCAGTGCTGTGGAGGATCGCGTTCCTGCTACGGACACGTATCTATCTTTGCTAAGTCGCTCCTCGCCCGTATTGCCACTGTACCAACGCTCAAGTCGAGCACGTTAGGACGGGCCTAACGCAACATTAAGACCAAGCTCCCTTACACACCACAGTGGCGCCCACAACAGCAGACCGGTGGGGCTGGAACCAAGTCCAAGCATACACCATCACAGAACGAGGAGAACGGAACGTCTCCACGCGCTACCTGAAAGCCGCCAGGTGGAGGACGCACAGAGGAGAAACCGGTTATTTCGTCGATTTCCCGAATCGACCAAGTCGCTACTACCCAGTTGAGTTCAACTTCGAACATACTTGTTGGTGCATACTCGCAACAAACGACGCAGGAACGTGCACAGTCGTTCGACCAACCACAAGCGAATATCGCTGCGATATCTTGGAAAGTGAAGTGGTTCCCCTCGCACGAGCCGGACCAATCGACGGTGCACCTACCGCCAGCACCACAGAAGAAGAAGAGGACTCCGAGTCAGAACAAAACAGTGAAGAAGAGGACCACCTCTCGCAAGTAAACGCGGAAGAAGAGGAGGAGCTAGCCAACCTAGCAAGGGGAATAACGTTGAACGAGGAAACACAAGCTGAGCAGATCATCGTCCACCCACCTAACGAGATGACGACCACCCAACTAGAACCGACATACGCACTTCAACTGGACCCCGTGCAACAACCACAAGACAGAGTCCCAGAAGATCTACTTCCTATCAATCCCAGCACCGGACACCGAATGACCGCCGACGACGCAGCGCTTATGAGAGCAATCGGTCCCGACGAGCCGGACCCCCCCGGAGGAGGAGTCGGAGGAGGTCATCAACCAGGAGGAGGAGCCGGAGGAGGTCACCCACCCGGAGGAGGAGCCGGAGGACCGCCCGGAGGAGGAGGGGGCTTCCCGGGGCTTGCCCCCGCCGCTAACCAACCTCGAACGTCTGACAGACTGCAGGGTAACCCACCTCAAGTGTTCAATGGCGACCGTACCAAAGCCCTGCAGTTCAGGGCGCAATGGAACCTGTACCAGGGAATCAACAGCACAAGCGACATTATGCGCAACTTCTACCGCCGGTCCCTACTCTTCCTCGGATATATCCAAGGGGAACAAGTCAACGAGTGGGTAATGTACATGACCGACTGGCTAATACGCCAGATAGACTCCGGCTTCCCCGAACATACCCGACGCCTGTGGGACGAAACCACTCGCGCATTCGCTAGGCGATTCGCCAACACCATGGAAAAAGAACAGGCGCAGATGGAATTGCGCAAAGGCGTCCACATGAAGGACGGGGACATTGATAGCTATGTAGCGACCTTCGAACGACTAGCTCGCCAGGCTGATTATCACCTCGACGCCCCCCAAACTCTGGACCTATTCACAGCTGGACTACCCAGAGCGCTGTTCACAAAGGTCTACGAACAGTACGAGCCCGCCACGTTCGAAGCATGGAAGCAAGCGGCGATGAAGAAGCAACAGCAGTATATGCATCTACAGGCACGTCTTAACTCGCTTAAATCACCCAATGCAAAGACTGCCCCACGCCCTAGCCAATGGGGAACCCCCCAAAGCGGCTGGGCACCCAGGAATCTCCCATACCGCGACCCAAACGCGATGGACACCTCCGCAGACCGGGCAAGAGCCAGAGGAGCACAAGCCGAAGACTCCCAAACAAGACTCGCGGGAGCAGAGTTTATACTCAACCAGCAAAGACCTCCGTACCCACCGCGCGGCGGACCTAGGGGACGCGGCAGAGGGAGGGGATTCCCCCGAGACGCAAGGGAAGTCATTTGCTATACCTGCAGCCAAAAAGGACACTTCAGCCGTGACTGTCTGCAGCACCGCAATAACGCACAAGGAAGCAGTAACCGGAGGTCCGAAACCAACTACTACGCCCAGGAACCAAGAGTAGAGGCACGAGCCGCAGCCACGCCACAACAACAAGCTAAAGACTGGCTACTGGGAGTGGCCGGAGCTCCGGACGAAGTAAAAGACCTAGTCCTCCAAGAGCTGTGGGGAAGAGAGGATTTTCCAAACGCCTGAACCCGACGGCCTGGGTGAGGGCACTCTGTTGTAACTCTGTAATAATCACACGCTACCGATCGTTGAGAATTCCAGTATCCATCCGAACAAGTTACAACATGGCCGAAGTAAAAGCATTAGTGGACAGTGGAGCCACAGACAGCTTCATTAAGCCCACGTTCGCGAAGCGAATGGGGATCGGGTTAAGAAAGCTGGACACTCCCAAAAAGATATGGAACATCGATAAATCCGAGAACAGAGCAGGACTAATCACCCACTGCGCAGATCTCGAAGTAGAAACCAGAGGAACCAGAAAAGTAATGCGCTTCCTCATCACCGACACAGGCGACGAAGACATCGTCCTCGGGTACCCCTGGCTAGCCACCTACGAGCCCCAAATCAGTTGGCAGCACGCCATCATTAAGGAAGACGCATACCCAGTGATTCTTCGGACTACGCATCCCACAGAACAGGAAGTCACCATCGCATTCTCCCCAACTGAACCCACCGAGTTCACAAACGACGAAAAGCGGCAGGCAGTGTACGAACTTAACAAGGAATGGGAGGAGGTCAAGGCGCGCACCCTCGCTACTGACCTAGCCATACAAGCACAACAACACACCACCGTCACCGCCATCCCAAAAGAATACGCAGACTTCGCCAACGTATTTAGCGAGAAAGAGTCACACCGGTTTCCACCCAGACGACCTTGGGACCACGCCATAGAATTCACCAAGAACGCCCCAACCGCGATAGAGTGCAAAATCTACCCGATGTCCCGCGAAGAAGATGAGGCGCTCCGGACCTTCCTCAACGAACAGCTACAGAAGGGCTACATCCGCCCGTCGAAATCCCCTTACGCCTCATCCTTCTTCTTCGTCAAAAAGAAGGACGGAAAATTGCGGCCAGTGCAGGACTACCGAAAGATCAACTCTTTCACCGTGCGTAACCAATACCCCTTACCGCTCATACAGGATCTCATTACGGACCTCGGAAACGCGGACATCTACACCAAACTGGACGTCCGCTGGGGATACAATAACGTCCGCATGAAAGAGGGCGATGAAGAAAAGGCTGCCTTTAAGACACGCTACGGCTTCTTCGAGCCGCTGGTCATGCCCTTCGGCCTCACTAACGCACCTGCGACCTTCCAAGCAATGATGGACTTCGCCTGTGGACCCACTATCTTGAAACATGAAGCCTTGGGCACCACGATCCGAGTCTACATCGACGACGTCGCCATAGCCTCGCGCAATGGCAGAGAAGGCCACATCGCGGCGGTACGTGACATACTCCGGGTCGCCAAGGACCTTGACCTGTACTTCAAACCAGAGAAGTGTATCTTCGGCGCGACCTCGATCGATTACCTGGGGGTAATCCTTGAAAAGGGGGTGACTCGCATGGACCCCATCAAGGTCGCCGGCATTCGCGACTGGCCCACGCCCGCCACAGTCAAACAGGTCCGATCTTTTCTCGGCTTCTGCAACTTTTACCGCCTCTTCATAAAGGGCTTCGCGACCCACGCACGCCCCTTAAACCGTCTAACGCGAAAGGACACGGAGTGGCGCTGGGGCCCAGACGAGGAGATCGCATTCACGAAGCTCAAAAACCTGGTAACGAGCGAGCCAGTACTGGCACACCCAGACACTCGGGAACAGTTCGAGCTGGAGGTAGATGCATCAGGGTTCGCGGTGGGTGCCGTACTCTTACAGCGCAAGGAGGACGGTAAACGACACCCCATAGGATACTACTCAGCAACACTCAACGAGGCCGAGCGAAACTACGACATCTATGACCTCGAGTTACTAGCCATCGTCAAAGCATTCCGCCACTGGCGCCCCCTGCTAGCGGGCTCCCCCCACAAGATAAAGGTATTCTCGGACCACCTCAATCTACAGTACTGGAGATCCCCACAATGAATAAGTCGACGCATCGCAAGAGAGGTTCTGGAACTCTCCGAATACAACTTCGAGATCCACCACATCAAGGGCACCGCGAATGGAAGGGCAGATGCGCTCTCACGAAGACCAGACTACGACCGCGGAGACGACAACAACAAAGACATCGTGGTACTCCCCGACGCGCTCTTCGTACGGGCCACCCTAGTCGAGACCATAATGCCAACCACTGCAACCATCGAGCCCGAAGAAATGGAACGACCAGACGCCACTTACCACCAAGACGAAGATCACCTCCGCCCCTGGATAGACGCACACCGACTAAAGAAGATCGAGGGTACCTGGTACAAGGATGGAAGACGAGTAGTCACAGGCGGACTATACGACAAGAGAAGTATCATTTCCGCACACCATGTACCCCCAGTTTACGGCCACCCAGGCATCAACAAGACTTCGCAGCTGGTTGGACGCTTCTACTGGTGGCCGAACCTCCGTCAGGACGTACTGGACTACGTCAAGGGATGCGCCGAATGCCAGAGACACAAGGCAAACAACCGACCTACCAAGGCACTGCTCTCTCCGATATACCCAAACCCCGAAGCACTCCCCTTCGAAACCATCGCACTCGACTTCATCACCAAACTGCCACTCTCGCAAGGATTCGACTCCATCCTCACCGTCACCGACCACGACTGCTCGAAAGCAGCCATCTTCATCCCGTGCAACGAAGAAATCACGGCGGAAGGAACCGCTGCCCTATACGCCAAGCACGTCTTTCTAAGATTTGGATTACCCACTAAGGTGATCAGCGACAGGGATCCGCGCTTCGCATCCAAGTTCTCGCGCGAGCTATGCAACATCCTGGGCATCTCACAAAACATCTCCACCGCCTACCACCCACGGACGGACGGACAATCCGAACGAACAAATCAATGGCTGGAACAATACCTCCGGTTCTGGACTAACGAGCGACAGGACAATTGGGCGGCGTACCTGCCTATCGCAGAATTCACTCACAACAACTGGCCCCACGAGACCACGCGGAAGTCCCCTTTCTACCTCTTAATGGGGTATAACCCACGCGCTGATTGGATCGATAGACCATCACCCATCCCACAAGTGGCGCTACGAATCGATCAGTTCCGAGAAGCGAGGGACGAGGCCAAGAAACTTCTTATCAAGGCGCAAAAGTCGTGGGTCAAACACAAGGATACGCCCAGATACAAGGAAGGAGACCTCGTGTGGCTAGAAGGACGCCACCTACGTACCAACCAACCAACCGCAAAGCTTGCGCCCAAAAGACATGGCCCCTTTAGGGTAACACAGGTGATGTCCCCAGTCAATTATCGCCTCGAGCTTCCCACGCAGTGGAGCATCCACCCAGTATTCCACACAGATCTTCTCACCAGATATCAGGAAACCGCTACGCATGGGGCTAACTATCAGCGCCCACCCCCGGATCTAGTGGATGGAGAAGAGGAGTACGAGGTCGAGAAGATTCTAGACTCACAAAGATTCGGAAGGACCCGGAAGCTCCAATACCTGGTGAAATGGAAGGGGTACCCCGACTCGGAGAACCAGTGGGTCGACCGGGGCGAAGTATTTGCCGACCAGGCAATTCTAGACTTCAAAGCGCTAAACCCTCTGCGAGAAATACATATAAAGAGGGCCCAGGACGAGCTAAGTCCAACAGCAATCCCTGCTACCCTCACTCATCCTGTCTTCCTCCGCACCATGTCTTCCTGCTCTCTCCCCTCGCAAGCCACCATCGACACCGTGGCCCAAGCCCTCGTCACCACTCACGGACCAGCCACGCGCGAGGACGCCATCGCCGTCCTTCGGGCCTTCCCTGACCCCACGGTCGGAGGGACAGCCGACTCCCCCGAAGCGCAACCTATCACCTATCAAACGGGGGTCGGCGACGAAGAAGAATACGCCTTACTCGAGGGCCAGGCGGCAAGTGGCATCCTTCAACACCCTCACGGACACGGTCACTCTGGACCTGTCCAGATACCACACCGAGTTCGGGCCGATACAGCCATGGAAGGAGATCGTGAAGGAGTGGAGGGACGAGCAATTACGGAGGGCGCAGTTGCGGCTGCAGCAGATGCACCACCGGAGGATGCTGGTGAGGAATGGGGGATCGATGATGAGGCAGACCGGGACTACCCAGCTACGCACCCTCACATTCTCTCCACCACCGACACTGACGACCCCCGTGAAACCCCCTACACCGTCAACACCGACGGCTCCCCTATGTACAAGCGGGACCTCGGAGTAATGGGCGGAACGACTCACCAGCCCCACGCCATCATCAACACACGCACTCCCGCCGGCTTTACGCGCAACGCCGGCGCGGACTATCTACCCTTCCGCATTGTCTCCCCCGATGGGGTTGAGCGCGAGGCTCGGTACCACCAGGTCATTATGGGGCCTGACCCTATGGTGGTGGGCATCATCGATGAGTCGGACAAGGTCTACGCCCGCCCCCTCTACGCTGTGCCCCGCTACAACTACGGGGGCAAGCCGATCTATCAGAACGAGGACATGGTTCTCTTCACCGAAGGCTTCGAGGACCGGGCGCGCGTGGACCGCTGCCTCGACTCACTGCACGACGTGTCCCTGAGGGGCGAGGTCACCCGCTACCGCGCAGCTGACCGAGAGCTGCAGCGCCTCAACCAGCGGATCGACGACCTCATCGCCGCGGTTGGGGAGATACAGGGTAAGGTGTCCGCGAGCAGGTGTCAGCTGGAGATGGCCAACGCGCTGGAGCGCATCGAGGACGAGGCCAGGACCATGGTCAACTACGAGCTGACGAAGAAGAAGACACGCAGAGGACGGAGGGGTGCGGCGCAGGCAGCGCGCACTAGGATCTTGTATGAGGAGGAGGGCTTTGGAGCGTCGGGGCGTCGCACCTGAGAGAGGGGTGATGTTACGATCGGACTCATCGGTACGGAGTACGGACTCACGGGGTTCTGACTACCTTAGTATTAGTCAGGGACAGTCGTATCAGTCAGCGTCGAGTGGAGTATCACATGTGTCGGACTTGACTCATACCTAGGACAGTCGTAGTAGGGTTCGAGCTATTACCGCTACTGGGTACCTTCCGTTTAGGAGGAGCTTCAAAGCTCCTCGTCAACTGTATATCTACCGTCGTGCGCGAAGACTGAGCTCCCCAGCTTGGTCTTCTTGAATCACCAGCCACTATTCTCTCACTCTTCCTATTCGTCTCGTTGTCTCTCACCTTAAGCCTCTTAGTGCGCCTGGCCATTGTCCGGCAGGTAGCAAGGCAACGTATACGCCTGGTGGAACTAGCCCCAGTGCTGTGGAGGATCGCGTTCCTGCTACGGACACGTATCTATCTTTGCTAAGTCGCTCCTCGCCCGTATTGCCACTGTACCGACGCTCAAGTCGAGCACGTTAGGACGGGCCTAACGCAACAGTAAGGTTCAGTTCTGAACCTCAGTCCGAACCCGAACCGGACCGCTCCGAACCCCAATTTCGGGTTCAGGTTCAGCTGTTGACCTGAACCGGACCGATGGTTTGGTCCAGGGTTCAGCAAATTCCTGAAACTAGAGAACCAGTTCTGAATCGGTTCTGAACCAATGAACCATTGAAAATATACAAAAGATTTAGGCACTCAAACAAAAATTAAAAACTGTTCTATTCATAAATTGACAGCAGCACATTCCAAAAGTGCGAGTGTGAGATGTCAGATTTGCACAAGCATGGGAGTGTCGGCTGTGTTGTGCGGCTTGCGCGGCATTGTGTGCTGCAGGCATTTTGTTTGCTGTGTGCTTGCAGTGTTTTTTTTTTTTAGATCCTTGTTGCACTCATCGGTCCCCATCGCCAAATATCGCATTCTCCATTTTGTGCAGGAAGATGTCCCCCTCGATCGTGCCTTCTTGTGCCTGCATTTCAAGCGTTCTTGCAAGCGTTTCACCGCCACTTCCTTTGACGCTCCCTCCAATCCCTTCTCCACCACCTTCTTCGGGATTAGGTGCGTATCACTGTTGTCACCTGTCGTGGGTTGCCATTCATCTTACACCCTCATCCATAGAGTTGAGTTCGCAATTGGTTTGCTTCCAGGATTGGGAAGTTGGTATCGGGCTTGGGCGGATTCAGGCTGAAAAAACATATAAATTCAAGGTATGTCCCTACTCTCTCGAAACTCGCACCCCACTCAGCTATCAACAGTATGTTTTCGATCACACACAACCTTGGTGACGCTGTCCGACCCGATGGCTCTTTGAAGGACGCATCCGAGATTCCGTGGTCTTATGATGCCGATGAAACTATCCCTTTTCCTTCAGACATTTCGTGTCCTCCGAGTTGTGCACCGGCTGCGATTCTTGCTGGTGCACGCTGGGTTAGTACTTGTGTTCCCCACCCCTCTCAGCGTGCTGTTGAAGCGGCTGAGGCTGCTTCAAGTAGTGTTGCGGCAGCTCGGAGCTGGCATTTTCTAACTTTTGGAATACAATTAGGAAAAATCTGAAAATATTTGAGGAGCTGGCTTTGCTCAAAAGCCGAGGGGTCCTCTGCCAACTCTAAGCAATTTGATCAGCCATTGTTGATTTATTTGACATTAGCTGAAGGGTATTAGCTGATGCCTCTCAGCTAATGTCAAATAAGTCAGGAAATTTTGATCAGATCGCTTAGAGTTGGCAGAGGACCCCTCGGCTTTTGAGAAGGTCGACCTCCCCAAATATTTCCATAGTTTTCCGAATTTTATTTCACAAGATAGAAAAACACCAGCTTGGAGCTGCCGCAACACTAGCTTCAAGTGGCTCTACCAGTACTCATTCGGGAACCAAATGCAAGGCGCAAAGCGACCCCGACCTTAATCATCATGTTACACGCAAGGTTGTCATCGACTTGGTCGACGATGTTGCAGATCCTGATGACAACAGTGCTACCACTGAGCCCGCCACCGAGCTTGCAGATGACGATGGTGCTACCACCAAGCCCACCACCAAGCTCGCGGATGACGACTACAAATCCATCAGAGCCATGGCCGATGCTGACAATCAGGTGCGTTCCTTGCCCTCATTTCTGAAACGTATTCTCACTTTGCTTCTAGGTCGTGTGTGTCAGATCCCGGGAAATGCGTACGGCCGACATTCGCGTCATTTTCCGTGCTGAGAACAACTATTTGGACCCGGATACAAGAGAGATTCTGAAAGGCAATATGTGTATGGTTTGCCAGTAAGTCCTTTCGTTCCGTCGGATGATTTTATTTCGCTGACCGGAATTGCGCCATGAAGGGACAACGCCTCGGTCAAGCGATCGTCGTGTTTTTTCAGGGGAGGTGGGAGTACGCTATGAATGCACATCGCTAGGTAAAGTTCTACTGGGCCTCTTAATCAAACCACACTGTTTTGATCTTTTCTAGGAACCATGCCCAACTATACCGCAAACGCTGCAATGCACTTGGTATCCAGCCGCATCCCTGTGCGCTTTTCCGTATGCCAAATGACTCAAGTACAGATGGGTGAGTAAAAGTCTTCTTGTTCGCTCACTCAATACTGATTCAGTTCAATTTAGCCTCAATCAAACACGTCTAGAGATCTCCATCATCCCCAAGATCCCTGCTTTTACAAACATGGGGCTTCTTGATCATATTGTCGAGCTCATCGTTTGTGAAGACGAGGTGAGTGAAAAATGTCACGTGTAATGAATCGTACTAATATATTTTCACTCTAGGCATTCTGTTTAATCGATCGCAAGAGTTTTCACTGTCTCCTCAGGTTCTGTCGCCCGTCGCTTTTGGAGATGGACATTCCTCATCGCCAAACCCTTCGCACCGAGATACTTCGGCGTGCACACATTGCTGAGGGGAGGGTTCGTGAGAACATGAAGAAGGTCCCTTCCAAGATCTCCTTCACATTTGACGCGTGGACCTCAAAGCCGGGTCACCCCTACATTTCCCTCACAGCGCATTACATAGATGCACCTGCCAGTCACCCGGATGCATGGGAATTGAAGACCGAACAACTCGTTTTCCAGGAGATTGAAGGAAGACACACCGGTCGTAATATGGGCAATATATTGAGCCGCTCACTCGATAGGTACGAGCTAGATGGCAAGGTGCGATCTTTATCGATTTGCTTCTGTTCGCCTCACTGAACCCCTTTCCGCTTCACAGGTCAGATGGTTTACGAGCGATGGCGCGGCGGTCAATCGCAAGACACTTGTGTCCTCCAGAATAACCTGTCGACGGAAACCGGATGGACCTCCAGAGAACATGATATGTTGTAAGTGGTCACGCTTCTGAGACTTTCCATTCTAATGTAAACTTAAGTGCATGGAGCACTCTCTACACGTGGCAGCAAAGCACTTTATCCAGGCCATTGCGCCACATTTTGCCAAGAAGGTTGGCACCTGCATCGACGCAGAAGGTGAAGATGACTCTGCTTCAGATGATGAAGACGAAGATGTAAACTTGGGTGATTTGCTTGGAAAAGCGATTGCCCTAGCCAAGCAGGTAGGTCGTCCTGGCCTTACTGATGCATGTTCCATACTAATGCACATACCAGATTCGTAAATCACCACAGGCAAAGGCATTCTTCTGCGCGACCTGCGCTCAAGTCGACACAGCCCCACTCGAGCTCATCCAATGGGTTCCTACTCGGTGGGGTTCGCTCTTCAAATTCGTCCAGCATTTTATCAAGCTCAAGTCGGTGCGTTTGACATTTCTTTTTATCAATGTCAAGTATTTACTTCGCTTCTTAACAGGCAATCAATCAATTTCTTCTCCTTGCAGATGAAAGTGACGACGTGCCAAACCTCTCCAACCACCGCAGCTACGCGGACTTTCACTTGAGTCGGCGGGATTGGGAACGCCTCGGGGATATCATGGTTGCGCTGAGGGTGAGTTTTCCTTCACTAATTTTGTTCTAGCCCTCGCTCACGTTGGTTAGGAGCCGTCAAACGTCCAACAGACGTTCTCAAGTGAGCGTGCTCCCACTGTCTGGCGCATCGTACCCAGTTTCGAATTTCTCCTCAAGCGCTGGGAAACGATGGCTGACCATCCCAACCATCAAGAGCTGAGGGAAGCACTTTCTGAAGGCATCAACAGCCTTCGGAAATGGTATGGCTGTGCTAGTGATGGCACATCGCCCGCATACTTCATTTGTCTCAGTATGTATGATCCCACTCCATGTTGTTTTAGTTTGTGCACTGACTTAGTATTTACCAGTCCTTGACCCCAATTTCAAGGACCTCTATTTCCGGAGTCAGTGGGACAACGAGCAATATACCGCTGGCATGAAGCAACTCAAAGAAGTGGTAAGTAGTTCTCTTGACGCTGCATCTCGACACCGCATCTTGACACCGCATCTCCGTCTCGATGCCGCTTGACACCACCGCATCTCAACGCTGAGTCGCTGTCCATGCAGCGCGGCAGCTGTCTCGACGCCGCGTCTCGATGCCGAGTCGCTGACCGTGCAGCGCGGCAGCTGTCTCGATGCTGCATCTCGACGCCACATCTCGATGCCGAGTCGCTGCCCATGCAGCACGGTGGCTGTCTCGACGCCGCATGATGCCGAGTCACTGCCCATGCAGCGCGGCGGCTGTCTGTGCCAATCATGTCTTGATGCTGACCATTTCATTCTAGTTTGACAGGTATTACATCGCACCCACGCACGTCACATCAATGACCGAGGACGCTGCCATAGGTATGAGTTCATTTTTTCTCCTAACTTATTCCCCGTGCTGACACCCAACCGAAGGTGCTTCTGTTAAGGAAACCAAGGGAGCACTCAACTATGGTGGTGCATACCTCATCAACGCTGTTTAAGCTTTCCAACAGCAGCAACATGCCAGTGAGGGTCCTCATGAGGAACTCCGGCAGTACCTCAAGACTGGGGTTGAGAGCACGACAGATGTCCTTGGCTGGTGGGGGGTAAGTCAATCCTTTTCTGAGCATGCACGCACCTGGGTACTTATGCAATGGAATCAGAGCAACACCAGGTACCCGACGCTGAAGAGGATCGCACGAGACTACCTTGCGATCCAGGGTTCATCCACACTGTCTGAGCGTGCCTTCAGCAGTGGAGGCATCACTGACTCTAGACTGAGAAACAAGCTGCAGCCTGCTATCTTTGAGGCACTTCAGTTGCTCAAGAGTGCATATTGGAGTGGGCACATCTCAGCAACTACACAGGGAGCCCGGAATAGTGAGATGTCCATATTAGATAGTGGGAATGACTTGGAGGATGACAATGACGCTATGTAGTAGCCCCTTGGCCCACATACTCTCAACAGTACTAGTCCATATGCATACTCTCAACAGTAGCAATTGTATATAGCTTTTAGAATTCCAATGTTTTTGTCAGCTATACCTCAAAGGCAAAGTCTTTTGTGGTAACCAACAGGGTGGCTCCGCACATTTTGTGTGATTACATAAGCATGGCCTTTGTTCAGGTTCGGTTCAGGTTCAACCCCTTCCCAAACCTGAACTGAACCAATATGAACCTGAACCAATGGTTTGGTTCAGGGTTCAGCCTAGACCCCTGAACTGAACCAATGGTCCGGTTTGGGGTTCAGGAAAAAAGGTCAAAGAACCGAACCTTACCGAACCTTACCATCACTAGGACCACCTGGTGGCACAGTGCCCGGAGCGACGGGCCCGAGAGCCATATCAGTGGTGTGGGAGCCGAGCTCATCAGCTCGATGTCTGTCTCATTCGGCACCTTTCCCCCATGACACCCACGCATGTGGACCCAGACTCCTGCCCTCGGTGGTGTGGGAAGTGTCTGAGGTATGACGCCACGCATGAGGAAATTAAGTGTCCCATGTACGAGATGTGTTGGGACTGTGGAGAGAGGGGCTGATTCATGTTCTTATGCCGCCACACCTGTCCCCCGCACTCCATCCCCCATACCCACTAACATCCCTGCTGAGGAGGACTACGTTTCACGTTCAAGCCAAAGCGAGCACGTGAGTGGGCAAGGGTTCGGAGATAGGGATGATGACGAGCAGAGGGTCACTCTGCAAGAGAATGCTCAAGACGGAAGTGGGTCGTGCGAGCTCACACGAGATGTGCAATACACAGCTTGGATTTAGGGAAGCTAAGACAAGGCGACTACAGACAAAACGACCTCGTACTTATACTCGTACATACTGGTGCTTTTCGTGACTATTTTCTGTGTATACGAGGACGCATAAGCGCAATCCTCGGGGCCACGTAAGCAGTCCGCTGGCAGAGACAAAACAAGACAAAATCATTTGTTATCGATTACAAACCACGTCACATGTCACGTGATCGTGACATAGCCCCTCCTCTTGCCGGAGGTGCCTCGCCTCCTAGTGTGTACCTGCGCGTGAGTGGAACCGCGGTGTAGGGTTCGTAGCGTGGGGTGATGACTCGCCTGGTACACGGGGTGTCGGAGCGGGGGTGATAAGTGGGCACATAGCAACGCGTTCCTCGTTGGCAAAAGGTGTGAGGGCGCGTGCAGTCGCTCGAGGCGTGGGGCCCTTCACAAAATGCGCAATGAACGTCACGGGGCTCCTCGTTGTGAAGCACCGGGAACAGGAGCAGTGGTGGTCGAGGGGGGTGCCGATGGGGCGGCGACAGGGGGGTGTGGTGGGACAGGTCTCGGGGCCACACCGTCGAGAGAGTCGAGGTGAGCTCGGTACCTACGGTTGTTAGCAAGCGGATCATGCATGTGGTATAGATCGAGGCTGGCAGGGAGCGGTTGTGGGAGGAATGGGTACATTCTCGACATAATGTTCGATTCGCGCAACCTCTTGTCTATCCCTTCCGCTTCTGCTAACCAGTCGTTCCACGCATTATCGAGCTCTCGCATGCGCGTGAAGAGCTCATGCTTGCGTCTCGTCGACCACCTGAAACGATGCACTTCTGCACATACTCCGGGATCCGCGATGTAGGCGATTGCGCGATCAACCTCCACACGAGCAGGGTGAGTCTCGGAGAATAGCACAAAGGAATGCGCTGGTATTGCGCCAGCTTCGACACGAGCCGGGCGCGGGATGGCGTAGAGTACTTTGTAATATTTGGGCTTGCCCTGGCCTTCTGTCCCGAGCGCTACGGGCTGATCGCGCTGATTGATTGCGAACCTAATAAAGGGGGCAGGTCCCCGGGTCCCGTCTTCGAACAGGATGTTGAAGGCGTAAGGTTCAGTGGCACGAGCAACCTTCCAGCCCGGGCCCGGATGTTCTGGATGCTCCTCGACGGGCAGAGGTGGTGGAGCAGGGCGAAAAGCTCCCTCGAAGGGGTCCCTCTCTGGTTCGGGGCTGTCCGATAACTCGATTGGATCCTCTGCACTTCCTCTTACCGGTGGCCCGATCCTCTCGATAACCAACTCTTCGTGCGCCTCGAGTGGTGGAGAATTTGCAGTGCGTTCTTCGACTATAGGAGGGGGGACGTCCTCTGGATATCATCCCAACAGACGAATATCTTCTTGCACAATCTGTTCCCTAGCTTCGCGCCTGAGTCGCTCGCGTCGATTTGCGCGAGCCCTGGAGTGACGCCTACGACTGGTGTCTGAGTCTCGGTAGGTGAACGTACCTACCGAGTCATCCAGCGTTGTCGGACTGTCGGCGCGTGGGTCGTGGTCGAGGGGCAACTTCGCCCATGCTTCGACATGACAGAAGATGTCTTCTCTGATTTCCCGAGGCAGCTCTGCATCGGGCACGAGGTAATGCTGGGGAGGATGACGAGGGGGGGCGACTAGAGGTTCTGAGAGAGCACGGGGGGGTCCCGAGACGTCGCGATTAGGCCTATGTACAACAGTCCTGTCGTCTCGATCCATGAGGTAAATGTTGGTGATTTGATGCCTCTTGGTCGTACGCTCTTTATATTCCTGTACGAGTTCATCTGCATGTACGTCGGTGGCATTTTCCCAGCTGTCGTAAGCGTCTGCGTACCCTTTCCAATGGATCAGATATTGCAACGTCTTCTTTCTTCCCATTCTACGCTCGCCCCGTACTCCCTCCACTTCCCATTCCTCTTCTCCGTCTATTATATCCGGCGGCGGTTCTTCGAAGTTCACGCCGAACATCTTCGTCTCCCGATAAGGGGTCAGTAGAGAAGCATGAAAGACGTTGTGGATCTTCCACTGCAAAGGGAGCGTCAATCGATAGGAAGTCTTCGATACAACCTGGGCGATCATGAACGGTCCGTATCTTCGAGGGGCTAGCTTAGTGGTGGGATGTGTCGTTTTAAGATTGGTCACCTCCAGCCAGACCTTCTGCCCTACGGCGTACGGTTGGCGTTTCGAGTCTTTTATCCATGCTTCCTGAGCGGCTTTCATGGACAATGCGGCTGCTCTTCTCGCCTCCTTGAGTTGCTCCAGTTGCTTCGTAGCTTCTGTCGATCTGGTACGGGTATTCTCTGGTTGATGTACGCGAGGGGTGAATCCCAAGAGTAATTCGAAAGGGGACTTTCTCGTTGTTTCCGACGTCCAGGCATTGAGCGTGTACTGGGCCAAGGGCAGCCAGGTTGCCCAATCGTCTTTTCGATTTCCGAATATGCATAGGTATTGTTCCAGGCGTTGGTTTGTTCGTTCGGACTGGCCGTCGGTTTGTGGATGGTAAGCAGTACTGATGTTCTGTTCGACTTGGAGTTTGGCAACAACTTCTTTGAACACTGAAGCTGTGAACTGGGGGTCCCGATTCGATATGACTCTCCGAGGGAGTCCGTACAGCGGCAATACGCGTTCCATGTATAACGCTGCCACTCCGATCGCGGTTATCGATTCTTTGCAAGGTAGGAAGATGCTAGTCTTCGAGCATCCTTGGTCAGTGATAGTCAGAATGGTATCGTAGTCATTCGAAACTGGTAACTTGGTTATGAAGTCGAGGGTGATGGTCTGGAACGGTAGTTGTTCGTTTTCGTGTGTTATCGGATAGATCGGTATTCTGGGCTTTCCAGGCATATTCTTGTTCGCTTGGCAAAGTCCACAGCCATTTACGAACTCAGTCACGTCGTCTTTCATCGCCGGCCACCAGTAATGTGACTGAATAGCTCCGAGTGTTTTTGTAATTCCTGGGTGGCCTGCCGAGATCGCCGAGTGAAATAAGGCGATTACCCCCCTCTTAAGGGCCTGGTCGTCCACGACAATAAGGCGATCGCCGCGGAAAAAGAGTCCGTCTGCTTCAGAAGCGAGACCGCGCAAAGTTAGAGCGGTCAGGGCAGGCAAGTGTGATGCTTGCGCCGCGCGCAAGCGGTCGTCCAATGTGGAAGTTTGCAGGGCGTTGACGAAAAGGGAAGGCGGCAGAACCAGAACGTCTTCATTATCCGATTCTGAGGAAGAAGATGAGACAAGCCCGGGGTGTCTGGAGAGAGCGTCGGCCTGCATGAGAGCGCCGGGGCGGTGTACGAGACGGAGGTTGTAGTCCGCTAAGATGTTAACGAGACGGGCGACACGTCTGTTTATTCGCTGCGGGTGACGGTAATGGAGCAAGTTCGCGTGATCCGTGAAAGCAGTGACGGGGTGCGTTGCCCCAACCAACAGGTGTCGCCAATGCTCCAGACCCCTCACGAGAGCTAGGAACTCACGGTCGTACACGTCGTAGTTCCTTTCTGCTGCGTTGAATGACTGAGAGAAGTATCCTACGACCTGCGGCTTGTTTCGAGAATCTCTCTGGGTTAGTATAGCGCCCATGGCTTCTGCCGAGGCGTCGGTTTGAACTTCATATGGCTTCGCGGGGTTCGGTTGACAAAGTGCCGGACGACTGGTAGCGATATCCAGTAACTTTCCGAGAGCCGTGCTGCATTCTCCTGTCCATACAAATGGCGCATCCTTCTTGAGGAGAGCGTTAAGGGGCCTGGCAATGGCCGCGAAGTTTGGAATAAAGGGGCGTTGGTAGTTCAGGACCCCCAGCGTGCTTCGTACCTGTCGCACCGTTCCGAGTTTGCGCGGCCAGTCTCGGAGTCCGCTAACTTTATCGGCTCCCATTCAAATGACCCCACGGGATATTGTCATGCCTAGATAGTCGATCTCGTCTACCTCGAAGACGCACTTAGCTAGCTTTAGGAAGTAGCTTTCTCGTTCAAGAAAGTCTAAGACGGCCGATACTATTTCACGATGCCGTCCGAGGTCATGTGTAGTGGCTATCAGTATGTCGTCCATGTACACGAAGAGTTCTCCTGGGTATTGATCGAGCAACGGTCTCAGCAATCGATTCATGGCCCGGGAGAAGGTAGACGGTGAGTTTGTTAGCCCGAAGTACATCACTAGCGGTTCGAACAGTCCGATTGGCGTTTTGAAGGCGGCTTTCCACTGATCGCCTTCTTGGATTAGAATGTTATTGTAGCCTTCTTTGATGTCGAACTTAGTGAAGAGACTTTTATCCGATAGGGACGTGATAATTGATTCGATGAGGGGTAGTGGATACTCATCTCTTACCGTCCAAGCATTAAGTTCCTTGTAGTCTTGTACGGGCCGGAGCGATCCGTCTTTCTTGTGGATGAAGAATAGCGGCGAGGCATACGGCGACTTTGATTCGCGTATGTATCCTTTCTTTAGCTGTTCGGCCACCCAATCGCGAAGATACTGCATTTCTGATACGTTCATAGGGTACACTTTGCTACTAAGACGGTCTGGGGCCCCCTCTTTCAGTACGATGGCGTGATCGTCTACGCGCTTCGGGGGGAATCTTTTTCCGGCTTCTTCCGAGAAGACTACCGCGTGAGCTTCGTATTGTGGCGGCAGCTCCGTTGTCTTCTTTACGCCCGCCGCCATGGCCATTTTCTGGGCCACTGTTTCGTTAATTTTCTCCCCTCCTTGAGAGATGTTCATTGGTCCTCCTTCGTAAGTTCCAGAAGCCCAGTTGATGGACGGAGATCGCAATTTGAACCAAGGCAAGCCCAAGATAGCCCTACAAGAGCCGAGATCAGTGACGAGAAAGTCGAGGACGTCGCGATGATCTCCATCGATAAGGGTGAGTCTGCACTGTTCTCGTATTGCTCCATCGGTGTTGACCATTCCATCGGCATTGCGAACGTCGATCTGGTCGATCTCTTCCTTAACGAACCCCAGTAGCCGAGCTGCCCCTCGATCGATGAAGTTCCCACTGGCCCCCGTGTCCAACAAGACGAGTAGCTTCTGGTTTGTCCCTGCGACATCTGCTGTTACGGTGATCGAGGATGAAGTGACACTTTTCATAACGTTGATCTGGTTGATCGCCAGTATGTTGTCGTCTCCAGTATCGAGCAACAGGGCTGATATGAATTCTTGTCTTTCCGCAGACGACATGTTCATGACTGCGAGTTTTGCCGACTCCTTTGAAACGGCAGTTGGTTCCAACGATTCAGGAGGCGATTCCGGCTTCTGGACGTTAGCGATCCTCTGCGGCGGCAGTCCCTGGCATTTCTTCGGGCAGTTGTTCGACATATGTCCTTGCGCCATGCAGCGGAAGCAACGACCTTCCTTCTGGCACCTGAGCTTTTCTTCGGGGGTCCGCTTCGTCTGCCATGGCGGTTTCTGCGTCGTCTGGATATTATCGATGTCCATCGGGACGACCTGATCGTTACGAGGGCGCTGGACCTGCGTTGACTTCGTAGGTCCCAGTCTCTGAGTGTCCGTCTTCCCTTGGCTAAGATTTGCGATTGCGTTAGAGATGGCCTGGTATCTCTGCGCCTCCTCTCGGGCGGCGTCTCTCCACTCAGCCATCTTTTTCGGCATGGACGATCGTCGAAGGCACGCGACCAGCAGACCTTTCTTCATCCCTCGCTTGAAGAACTCGATAGTCCCATTAGCGTCGGGGTCCCATCCGGCGGCGATTGAGAGTTGATCAAATGTGGCGATGTACGAATCGATATCATCGCCCACCATAGTGAGCATCGTGAGTTTCTGCAATGCGTTCTGTTCACTTAACGTGTCCGTCCAAGCGTCTTTGAACGCCTTCTCGAATGATGTCCACAAGGCTTCGTCTTTTTCGTCCAACTCCGGGACGTGAGTCGTTACGCTGTCATCTAGCTCCCTACTGACTTTGTCGCCCCAGTCGTCCACTTTAGGACCTCGGATATAGGACAGGGCCAGGCTAACACGGCTATATGGCAAGACCATTAGGTCGTGCGCTCGATTTATGCGGCGGTACTGGTGGAATTCCCTCAGGAATTGGAGACTCTTAGATCGATCGCCTGAAAACTCTTTCGGGGGTTGACCCTTCAACGAGCCGGAAGCGGGGGGCGAGGCGGCCATCGGAACGGGAGGTATTGGTGGGGGAAATGAAGTTGGATCGAAATAGATGGGTTCGGTGGGAGACTGTAACGCCACCACAGGGGTGTTAGGTATGATGTGTACCGCGTCTAAGTCAACGGGATTGGAAGAGCGCGAGTCGGTTAAGACTCAGTTCGGTGATGAACAAGTGTCACTCGGTTTCCCTGGAACTGAGTGCAGTAGCAGGAATGCAAGGCTCAAGCGCAAAGGCGAGCTGAAGCAGGGACTCAAGCGCAAAGGCGAGTCGAGACGTTCGTGAGGCAAAGACAATGTGGTATTACACAAGAAGTCAAGTCTACCGTACAAGCTAGGTAGGGCGTGACTTATATACTGCTACAGGATGTTTGTACAGCACAAACATATGGCGCAAGTCTGATGTAGTCGTGCAAGAACAGAAACAAAGGGAACAGTTGTATATAGTACAAGGGAATCCCGTGGGACGACGCGTGACTTAGAAATGGTCAGCGGACGAAACAAAGCGTAAAACTGGCCATCCTATCGCCGAGGTGCAGGGCGCGGAATGGAAGCCGAGAAGCGCAGGTCATGGGAACATATCGTAAAGGTACCACAGTCAGAAGGTGCATGATAACGAATAAGACAGTTCGTAACAGAGACAAGGTTTGTTTCTTTCCCTTTTTCTTAGTTGATGTATCTGACGAACTGTCTTTGATAGCTTTGACTGGATTGTTTCTCCACGTGTGAGCGTCGGTTTATGGTAGTTCCACAGAGTTGCAATCCCCAGAGTGTCAGGTTTTCGATGAGATGGGTATTGTACGTATACCAGCTATCTTCGTGCGGGTGTACTTCGTACCAGCAGTCTTCTGCCTCAATGTATTCGACGTCGATCGCTTGATTGTTTGCAGCGAGTACGTGATAGCCCCTAGCGTGTTCCCAGAAAGTGCCAGTCCCAGCAAGCTCAGGAACGTTCGGATGTGTCCTGCGTACTACGACGCGTCGTTCGGCGGGATCGTTTGTCTGCGCTGGTTCGATGAATGCTCGTTCAGCACTCGGCTTGGGTGTGAACAAACTGGTCCTGTCTTCGGCCAGAGTGTCTCAGTTTCTTCTTTCGTCAACGAGCGAAAGCCTTAAAAATCGGTAGGACCTCTGCGACAACGAGCAAAGGGTCGTAAGAATGTTCTACACAACGAGCGTAGGATCGGTGATGATGGTCTTAGCTTATTTCACGTTCAAGCCGAAGCAAGCACATGAGTGGGCAAGGGTTCGGAGATAGGGATGACGACGAGCAGAGGGTCACTCTGCAAGAGAATGCTCAAGATGGAAGTGGGTCGCACGAGCTCACATGAGATGTGCAATACACAGCTTGGATTTAGGGAAGCTAAGACAAGGCGACTACAGACAAAACGACCTCGTACTTATACTCGTACATACTGGTGCTTTTCGTGACTATTTTCTGTGTATACGAGGACACGTAAGCGCAATCCTCGGGGCTGCGTAAGCAGTCTGCTGGCAGAGATGAAACAAGACAAAATCATTTGTTATCGATTACGAACCACGTCACATGTCACGTGATCGTGACACTACGCCTACACCAGCGACTAGTCGAAGTCGTGGTGACTTCGATTCTGATGGGGGGGGTAATGTTACGATTTTCACCCTCTGACTTGGTTGTACGATTACGATGCGATCCGGTGACTCGCACTTCTCGATTCTTATCTTGCACCTTACGCCTCGGCGATAGGATAGGTCGTCGTACAATTCTCCTTGTCCGCTGACCATTCCTGAAGCCCGCATGACCCCGCAGAATTCCCTCATACCATATGCGACTTTTCCCTTTGTTTACGTTCTAGGACTCTTGACTCATGATTGCGCTATATGTTTGTTATTCGCAAACATCCTGTACCAGTATATAAGTTGCGCTCTACCTAGCTTGTACGGTAGACTTGACTTCTTGTGTAATACCACATCGTCTTAGCCTCACGAACGACCTTTGACTCGCCTTTGCGCTTGAGTCCACGCTTTCGCTCGCCTATTGCGCTTGAGCCCTGCCTTCTTACTATTATCCTCGGTTCCAGGGAAACCGAGTGATACTTGTGCATCACCGAACTGAGCCTTAGCCGGCTCGCGCCCTTCTGATCCCGATTGACTTAAAACGTGGTACATGTCATACCTAACGCCCCTGTGGTGGCGTTACAG
>JANSJP010000291.1:0-28955 GCA_024734325.1 Lactarius hatsudake | reverse complement strand
AGCTCCGTCTCCTTATACGGCGTAAGGAGATTCGCATGGAAGACCGGATGTATCTTCCACGTATTCGGAAGTTCTAAACTCGTATGAAACATCGGAAAGGACCCGCTTCACTCGGAATGGTCCGTGGCGTTTTGGGGCGAGTTTTGCAGTGGGGTAGAAGGTTCGGAGGTTCGTACCCTCCAACCAGACCATTGCGCCTTCTTGTAAGGGATGAAGCGCGTCTTGCCCCTTTTTGCCATTAGTCTTGTGCATGTTTGATGCAGTCTTGCGGTGCTGTCGTCTGATGACCATTCTTCTAGGCGTTGTTCGACGGATGGGGATGACGTGGGTTTTGGCGTCCACACGGTACGTGGTTCCCATCCCATTATGAGCGAGAAAGGCGACTCCTTTGTGGTCGCATTGGGCCAAGCGTTGTGCGCAAATTGGGCAACTGGCAAGGCTTCCGCCCAATTGTCCTGCTGCACATTGCTCCAGTGTCGGAGGTACTGTTCTAACCACTGGTTTGTCCGTTCCGACTGTCCATCCGTTTGGGGATGATAGGCGGATGAGATATTCTGGCGGATTCCGAGGACTTGCAGAGGTTTCATGAAAGCGGAGGTGAACCGGGGATCTCGGTCGGTGATGATTTTTCGGGGTATGCCGTAATGTGGGTACACTGGTGGAGGTACAGTCGCGCCACTCCTTCTGCTGTGATCGACTCGTTACACGGGATGAAGATTGAAGCCTTTGAGCAGTCGTGATCCGTGATCGTGAGTATGGAGTCGTATCCGTCTGATGGAGGGAGTTTGGTGATGAAGTCCATGGCGACGACCTCAAATGGTTCGGCATTCGGGTCTGTGGTGATGGGAAATAGGTGTGGTTTTTGACGGTGGGGGTTGATTTTGTTTGCTTGGGCATGTTGCGCATCCTTTGACGTAGTCTTCCACGTCTTTGCGCATGTTGGGCCACCAATAGTCGCGTCGTAGTAGCTCATAGGTATTTGCGATTCCTGGGTGTCCCATCGCTGGCGTGTCGTGGAAAAAGGTATTACCCCCCTTTAAGGTCGTTGTCGCCCACGACAACGAGTGCGTCGTTCTTCCACCATAGTCCGCCCACTTTACGCAGGTTGTGGGGCTCGACCCATCGCAATACTTCTTTCTCGTCGAGGTTTTGCGATATTTGGGTCCAAATATCCATATCCGTGCATGGACATTTCCGTCGCTCGAAGGAAGCGGTCCGCTGGGAGGACAATGACATTATTGTTGTCCTCTTCATGCGCCGCGTAGTCCGCTCTTCGCGACAGGGCATCCGCGACTGTTCTTGACTCCGGAGACGTGTTTTAGGAGAAAATCGTACTCCGATAGTTCTAGGAACTCGCGCGCGATCGTCTACTAATCTTCCTAGGCTCCTTCCAGTACTGAAGGTTAGCGTGGTCGGTGTGGATAATAATCTTGTGGGGGAGCCAACTAGATATGTGCGCCATGCTCGCAGGGCCTTGACGACTGCTAGTAGCTCTCTGTCGTAAATGTCGTAGTTGCGCTCCGCCTGGCTGAAGGATTCGGAGTGGAATGCAACGGGGTGTAGTTTTTGTCCGGGCCGAGCTGATTAAGCACGGCTCCGACAGCAACATTTGACGCGTCGACTTCGAGTTCGAATGGTTTAGTGAGGTCGGGGAATAGGAGTGTGGGTTCGCGTTCGATGCTACGTCTGACGTTGTCGAACGCGTCTTGTTCTCGTTGCCCCCAATGCCATGGGGTGTCCTTTACGGGTAAGGTCGTGTAGGGGTCGCGCAAGTGTGGAGAAACCGCGGATGAAATCGCCGATAGAAATTGCAGAATCCAAGGAAGGCGCGTACTTCGCGGAGACTCCTTGGGGCGGGCCATTCCCGGATACCCCGTACCTTAACGTGGTCCATCCGGAGATTGCCATGGCCTATAATAGTCCGAGGTATTCGACTTCCAGCACCTCGAATTCGCACTTCTCGGGTTTGATATAGAGGTCGTGTTCTTCGCACAAGCGGAGAACTTCATGCACTAGGCGCGATGATGGGGGATAGTCGAGGGGCATGGCGATTAGAATGTCGCCATGTAGACGATCACTTCGTTCGTCAGGGTGAGCGGTTTGAAGGTGTCATCCATCATCGCTTGGAACGTGGAGGGAGAATTGGTGAGTCCGAAGTACATAACGAGGGGCTCATATAGTCCCTGGTTAGTTTTGAAGGCGGCTTTCCACTCATCCCCTAGTTTAATTCGTACGTTATTGTACCCCCACTTAACATCGAGTTTCGTGTAGAGGCGTGCGTCGCGTATTTTATCGATGAGTTTCGGGGATTAGGGGGAGTGGGTAGTGATTTCGGACCATGATTTCATTCAGTCGCCTATAGTCTTGGACGGGGCGTAATTTGCCGTCCTTCTTCTTGATGAAAAAGAAGGGGGATGCGTACGGCGACTTAGACGAGCGAATGTACCCTTTTGCCAACTGTTCGTTCAGGAAGGCGGTCAGAGCTTCCTGCTCATTCTGCGCGAGTGGATAAACCTTGCAGTCCAATGAGGCCGGAGCGTTAGGAAGGAGGTCTATAGCATGATCCCAGGGGCGAGATGGGGGGAAGCGGTGAGAAGCCTCCTCGTCAAAAATTTGCGGTGACATCTGTACTCCTCGGGGATCATCTCCTCGAATGTTCGCTCCTTCTTCTTCGCCGCTTCTTGCTGCGCCAACTCAGAGGCGGTTGTGGTTTTGCGTAAAAACGCAATCTGAGGTTCCCGCTCGTCGTCCATGAGTTGTTCCCATGCTTCCTCGTCAAGTTCATACGTCTCCACGCCCGGATGGAAGCTTCCATGGGCGTGGCTTCGTCTGACAAGTGAAGGCTCGAGACCACGACCGGCTGAAACTCCTCGTTCAGCGTCGCGTCTCCCCACTTGATTTTGGGCTCAAGGCCGTAACCAAGGGTATCCCAGGATCACTTCGTCCCTTCCTAGGTTGGTAACTAAGAAGCGAAGCGTCCTCTCCTCCTTCCTGTTCGCACGGTGAGGTCCGTATAATGAGTGATGGCGCCATCCTGATTGTGGGTGCCGTCTACATTCCAAATACGGATGGGGGGAGTCACCTCCCGCGTCCCGATCTGGAGTCGTCTCAAAAGTGAGGAGCATATGAAGTTGTCAGTGGCCCCTGAGTCGATAAGGACTTGTCGTTCGGCCGTTGCGTGTACTGATTTGAACAAGACTGGGATTCGCATAGATCGAAACCTGCTAGTGTACACGTTTAAGTTTAATGCTCTAGCCCAGGCCGCCGGGTTCAAGCGTCGAGAAAATCCTCTCGTCCGAATAATTTTTCCACCATGAGGTCCCGCACCTCCTGAGTTTGTGCCTTCATCGCTGCGATCTGTAGATCCGCCTGCTCTTCATTCGATAGTATGCGACTAGACTGTATGGCGAAAGAAGAGACGGCGGGAGCTGATAAACTTGAACTCGAGGGAGTCGGGGCTGGTGATCGCGGGGACATGGGAGGTGGCGCCATGGCAGACGTAGTGGCAGCCACTCGCATGCCTTTTTGAGGACAGTTACGCGAGATGTGTCCTTGCGCTTGGCATCTAAAAACATCTTCCCTCCTTCGAAGGCGGGCTGTGTCGGTATCCGGTGGAGGGCCACGGAGGCTCTGGCGCGTCCAACGTCCATGGCGTTGGGGTCGCGTGTTCCTTGAGGGCTTGCACCCACTGCTCTCTGCTTTGTCCTCCTTTCTTCCGCTGGGGCTTGCCCTTGCCAAGGCGATCCTTTAAAATGAGGTATTCAGCCTGCTTGTAACCGGGCAGCCGCCTTCCACTGCTCCCAGTTGACAGGGTGCTGGAAGCGGACAGCGTTGACCACTAACTGGTTTGGGAGTCCATCCTGGAATAGCTCCAGTGTCGTAGCTTCGTCGGGGTTATACCCCGCCTTCGTGACGAGGTTCTGGAACGTTGCGACGTAAGTGTCGATATCTCCTCCCTTCATCGTGAGGGTTTGGAGTGCTTTGCGTGCGTTGGTCTGCTCGGATGTGTCCGGTGTAGGCTTGTACGAACCGGTCTCTGACGGTGGTCCATAAAACTTCGTTTTGGTCGGAGAACTCCGGCCGCAATCTGATCCTCCAGCCACTGTGGCCTGTTCATCAAACCCAGTCGTTTACTAACGGGCCTCGGGATGTACGACAAGAAAGTCATGGCTCGCGAGGCCGGGATCGACAGCTGATCGACGGTGGGGTTCATCTCCTTGTAGAGTCGAAACGCTCTCAAGCAGGCCTTGCTCTCGTCTCTGATCCCAGTGAACTTGGGAGGGGGGTTCCTCCCAGTCGTCCGTTTCCCGCCCCCGGGGGCTGGTGCTATTGGCGCTGCTGGCGCTGCTCCTCCTGGTGCGGCGCCAACCGCCACCGCCACCGCCACCGACCACCGCCCACCCGCCACCCCGCCACCGCTACACGCTACCAGATGGCACGGGCGCGCTACCAGCTAGGCGGGTTGGTGCTCCTCCTCCAGCGCCGCCGCTGGTGAGAGTCGTACTGGCCGAAGCCTGATGGGGTTTGGGACATTGCGTGAGTCTGGAAATGTGTCGTTGGGTTGGGTAAGTTTGTTGTTGGTACCGAGACACTAGGTGATGGGGAATCGTCGTCGATGGCAATGCCAGAAGTAGTGTGAGTTGTGAGGGGCCCTACTCCGAGTGCTTGAGGTACTATGCTAATAGTGTACCACTGGCCTTTCTTTGCGGAGTAGTCAATGTTACGCCACTGTCGTAGTTCTTCGAGGTAATGGACCTGTCGATATTTCTCTGGGTGTTAGGGTGGAAGAGAAAGTATCCCTCCACTCCTTCGTGCTCCGTCCAAACGACGGCTCCTTTGACTTTATCGGAAAGCTCGTCGTCGCTATATCTATCAATGTATTCTGCCTGGAACTGGGATCTGGCGCGACTATGAAGGTTCGCCACTGTGAGAGACTTGACTTAATGTAACGCCACCACGGGGGCGTTAGGTACGACGTGTACCGCGTTGAGTCAACGGGACTGGAAGAGCGCGAGCTGGTTAAAGCTCAGTTCGATGGTGCACAAGTATCACTCGGCTTCCTGGAGCCGAGGATAATAGTAGAAGGGCAAGGCTCAAGCGCAACGGCCGAGCTAAAGTATGGACTCAAGCGCAAAGGGCGAGTCGAGGTCGTTCGCGAGGCAAAGACAACGTGGTATTACACAAGAAGTCAAGTCTACCGTACAAGCTAGGTAAGGCGTGACTTATATACTAGTACAGATGTTTGCGAGCAACAAACATAGGCGCGATTGTGAGTCAAGAGTCCTAGAACGTAACAAAGGGAAAAGCCATATGTATATGAGGGAATTCCGCGGGTCATGCGGGCTTCAGGAATGGTCAGCGGACCAAGAGAAGCGTACCACGACCTACCCTATCGCCGAGGCGCAGGGCGCAAGACAAGAGTCAAGGGGCACGTCACCGGATCGTATCGTAATCGTACAGCCAAAGTAAGAGCCAGGAATCGTAACACCTCGTGCATGGCCTTCTCGTTCAGCCCCTCACGCATTTTCCACCCTCTAGGTGTCACCCTCCCTGCGTCCCCCATGCCTGACGATCTAGGCAGTGTGGAGTCCCGAATTGAGCGATGCAAGCTGATCCTCACAGGTGCATGGGATGACCTGAGAAATCTGCGGGGTCGGCTCCAACAGTTCGACGATGGCATCTACAGGGCACTGATTGATCTAGAGAGCATGGGTAAGTATTTGGAAGGGAAGGATCTATTCGCAAAGGGAAGTGAAAGTCCATAGCGCCCCATGTACTGTATTCTGCCTGTATGTGTTCAAAACGTTATAACAAGTTGTGGCCTCATTTATCTCCGAGTTCAGGGTGCCCGACATTACCTAAGACATGATACCCATCCACCCGCATAAGGAGATGTCCCATATTCCCCCTAAGTCTATATCTCATGCCAGTCATATCCATATCCTTCGTCTATTGTGTGTAGTGTTTGCATCGTAGCCATTTGCATCGTAGCTGTATATATGGTGTGCTTCATGTAGATATCAATGACATAATCCACCACGATCGGGAGGTCCGCTCGCGATGCATAATCATATGTAGCAAAGCATGAGACATGTGGAATTCTGTACATCATATTTGTATCAGCCAATCGATTGTACAGTGTATTTCATGACGGTATATATGTTATACTCTGTATAGATATGTATGACATCATCAATCGTGATCAGGAGGTCCGCACTCGATGCGCAATCATAAATAACACAGCATGAAACATGTAGTACTCTGTACGGCCATCCATTGTGCACTGTATTATTCATGATGGTATATATCTTGTACACTCTGTGTAGACCATCTATGTACATCATTATCATGTTCGGGAGGTCCGCACGTGATGTACAATCATATTTAGCTACGCATGAGACATGTGGTGTTCTATCCGTATCAGCCATCCATTGTGCAGTGTATGTTTCATGATGGTATTTATCTTGTACACTCTGTGTAGACATGCATGACATATCTATCATGTTCGGGAGGTCCGCACGTGATACACAGTCATATGTAGCCAAGCATGAAACATGTGGTGTTCTTGTACATCCTATCCGTATCGGCAATGCAATGTGTGCAGTATATGTTTCATGATAGTGGGATACATTGTTCTCTGTGTAGATATCTATGACATGATTCATCAAGATCAGGGGGTCCACTCTCAAAGCACGATCCAAGTATGAGACATATATCTCCCATCTGTTTTTGCATCTATCAATCGGATACACACTGTACACCCATCTAGGCTTGTCACATCATCTCTCCACACATATCTACATGTGTATACCTGTTTAATCCTCAGGGTATCCCGAGACATGGAATGTATGGGCGTGCTTTCTAATCTGACATTACAATGCTACTGGAATGTAGTATTTAGGTACCAGCACACTCAGTATAATTGTCCACTCATTTCCAGTCTTCTTATCACCCTTGCGTACATCTCTATACCATGCAGATGGACGACACCAGCAACTCTGACAATGGCAGAGAGTCCGAGGTATCACAGAGCCAGAGGAGAGCTGTCTACTGACCCAGGCTTTTCCATTACTCCTCGAGACCAGATATATTACAGGAATATCTCCAAGACTTCCAAGCTGCCGATACGAGTCTTCGCACTAGGATAATTGAGAAAGCCATGGCTCAGCTGTATCTGCTTCGCCCTACAAGTGCACAATTTGATAAGAAGGGTCGCCACTAAGGTAGGCTCCATTTAAATTTGACAGCAAAGAATATATTGCTTCTTCTACATTTCAGAGAATTCAGAAATGGTTTTATAACCACTATGTCCGCCCCAGGCGTGAATACATCAAGTTCACTCGCAAATGGTCTGCCAGGAATGCTTTCTATCACCTGCACCGTGATGAGGTCTTGGAGCTTGCAAAGGATGTGTCTGGGACAGAACCAGGACACTCTGGTTTCTTGGGGGCCCTTCAAGACGCAAATACTGCTTTATGGAATGAACTATCTGCTGAGGATCAAGAGGAGTATGTGAATGCTGGCCAAGGAATGGTCAGAGAAGACACCACCAAAGCACATTCAGTCCAGGTATGGGAACAAGCATCACCTCTGATCAATTTCCCTCATGCATCCTATACAGAATGGCATCTTCTATGCGTGAGCGGATTCATCCAAGACTTTCAAAGTCAACTCTATAGGACATGTGGTATTCGTTCCATTGTTCTCACAGCATATGAGGGCGAAGACAACAACCTCAAGGTTGGCTTGTAAGCCATCCAAAGATGCATTAATATTACTAGCTGACTGTGGATTGGTGCAACCTGATTCCAGTAATGATGTCAGCAGTGTGTTGCAGGATGGAAAGGACTTTAGGACATTCTGCACAGACTGGAAGAGTGCCGCCCTCTGGGAGCAGTGGACTCAGTTTGGAAAGAAGTGCTTTGCAAAAAGGTTTGGCAAGCTTCTTGTCAAATGATTGAATATCATTCATGTAAATTCCAGAGATTGTTGATACTCCAAAAAAGGACCTCTCAAGGACAATCAAAAACCCCAATCCCTATTATATGTGATAGAGACGGATGCCCCGAACTTCCCACAGTTGCTATGTCTGATGGATATAAAGCCAAGGTGGTTCAGTCATTGCTCAGGGATTATTGCACCGCCCATATCCGTAAGCCTTTCTCTCAATCACTGTGCAGCAACATATGATACATGTGACTTAGGATATGTCACCAGAAAGCCCAAGCTGATCATTCCATGGGGAGCCTTGGTGAAGGACCCATCGTCCTGGATTATTGATGAATGCACTCCAGATCGCTTTGAGTGGAAGGACCCATCCAAGATCCAGATTGGAGAGGTCTTCCGTATTCTGGACCACTGGAGGCACAGACAAGATCGAGGAATTGGTCCCCTAATGTGGGTGCCAACCTCCCCACTCTTTGACAATATCGAGGATCCCCCGAGGCATCAGCGGAGTGTCCGAAACGCTAGAACACTGCAATCACAAGGATCTGATGAAGAGTATTTTGTTCTTCCAAATAGTCAGGACTCGGATCAGGAGGATGATAAGACTGGTTCTGTTGAGCCTTCAGAAGACTCCAGTGATGATGATTCATCTGAAAAGACTGATCCCACCAAGTCTGATGATTCTGATGATGATCCACCCGAGAATGACATGGCTATGGGCTCTCCACCCCTGCATATGTCTCATGTGTATGATGAAGCCTGTTCTGGTACATGTGATTGTTATTATGTCCCCCTCAACTGATCCAAGTGATAACATTGTATGTAGATGACGACAGAGGCTCTGCCTCTACTGGAAACGAAGATGTGAGTATGAATAGATCATCATCACCAGGTCTGCATCTCATCCACATCACACCTACACTGCCAACTCATTCATCACCATTCCAGACATGGCCAGCCCGTCACGACCTCAGGTGCGATGGCAAGGGATGCAGGTTGGCCATCCGCTTTGTGTAGGGAAAGGGAAGGAAGTTCTTGAGGAAGCGAAACGAACTGTCAAGGTGTCAGAGAAGGTCAGGTAAGTGGTTTTAAATACACCCATTCTCAGGATTCTAACCATTCTATAGGAATATGGACACTGGTGGGGGTGCTACTAAAATTCATCCAGACATCTGGACCCAGAACAGATAGATAGAAATGTGTCCATGGCTATGCTGACGGAGTGTCCGTCTATGTTTACAATAATAGCTCATGCATACGGATACCAACTGATGCGAGACATATTTGCCAGTTAGATATCTTATCCATTTATGAGCAATAGGGTATCTGTGCTGGTCCAGGATGTGTTCATATACTATTCTTTTTGAATGTGGCTATGCAGAGAGAGTATTGATATAGGTCCCCTGAATGCATCTGGATGCCCAGTCAATTCAAGGAAGTGTATTGACTGGTTGGACATGTCACCCACTCAAGATGGTCGGGAGGTCCGCACTTGGATGCATCTTTGATGTCACGATCACGTGCCACGCCACAGTTTCGGTTCCAGATTCGGATTCTCGATTATCTCGGACATCGGCTTATCAGATGTCCTTCTGTGTTTCACTTGTGTTTCAGACTCGGTTATATCTAGACATCAGCTTATCTGATGTTCTGCTGTTCCTTTCTGTGTTTCGGCTGTGTTCCCCTGATGTGCTGGCGTTCTACTGTACTTTTCTCTGTTTCATCTCTCCTTGCTGGCAGACGACGCGTAAGCCCTGTAGTGCTGGCAAGAGCCAGTCAAACATGTATATAAGACAAGAAGTCTGCGTTGTAGATTCCTTGTCTTAGTCTTTTAATAATATAGCCCACTTCTCGTCTCCTGCCCCTTTCCTCTCCTTGAAGCTCGACGCTCCCGCGCTTAGTCAGCGCCCGGCCCGGTTCCCCCTGACCCTTGCTCGCACGCAAGGAAGAGTCCCTTGGACTGTAAACGTCGGAGGGTCGTACAGACATAGCCCAGCCTCGTGGAACGATCCGGGTGATCGTAACATAAGACTAAGACCATCATCCTCTCGCGGGTGTAGAGCCCCACCTCTTGTCTCTCGGTCCAGTGTGGTCTAAATCGACGCACACTCCTTGTCCCTGTCTAGTCCCGTCACCGTCACCTTGCACACCGTCACCAGTCACCTCGCGCAGCGTCGCGAGGAAGTCCTGTACCAGTCCCGTCATCGAGGGTGCCAGCCCCTCCTTCTTGTCACCGTCACCGTCACCGTCACCGCCACCAGAGGAGCCCGAAACTCCTGCGCCAGTAACCCAGAGCCAGACACTCCGTAAAGCCGGCTCGCGTAGTTGCGTAGCACCGCGAGAGAATCTAGTCATAGCACGTTGAACATCGAACCCGGCGCGCCGGTCCTATCGATTGCGATCGAAGGAGAGTCTCAGGGACTCGTTAAACGAAGAATCCAGACCGACCATCGAGGCAACACAGACACTCGAGCGCCAGAAACCAGACTCGAGGACCATCGAGGCAACGCAGACACTCAATCGCCAGACCAGTACGACACGCAAGCTTCTTGAACACAGCCAGACCCGCCTTGCTAGCCTAGCACTGTCTGCACCGCGTACCGCGACTCCCCCGTCCCGTATATACTGCGCCAGACCACCCAGCATAACGTCGTGAGCCCTGCGCGTAGCAGGTAGATCGACTCGGTACAAGCACAGACAGCCCTGCGCGTAGCAGGTATCACAGAAGTATCTCGACCCTGACCTCCAACAACACCCCGACAAATCTCAGACATGGCTATGTCGATCTCGGATGCCATGGACCTCTTAGTAGGACCGACCCCCAGCACTGTTTTCAGGAGACCCCGCACAAGCCCAGCGTTTTATTGATGAATTTGGACAACTCGAGAAGGCAAATCGATGCCATCCCCTCGTAGCCCGACCAGATTCGCGAGTGGAACTCGCGCTCCGCACTTATCAAAGAGAACCCCACGACCACCGGATGGAAGCGTACCATCCGTCGCAGAAACGACAACAGATGGGTGGATGAGTCAGTTTGGGACGAGTTCTTTGACTTGTTCTGTACTACTTGGATTGACGACGCACCCTTGCCCGTAAACCCAGACCCCGTCCATACCGATACCAATCGACACCATCGGGCTTGTCTTTGCCCCGCCCATGATCGATCCAGCCCCAGTATCTTCCCAGCTGCCCGCGACCTTGCCGATCCCGGTTGATGAACCCCTCGCACCTGCCCCTGTGACTCCAAACATCTTGAACTCGCCCCGCCAGTATCCGCCCTCACCCACTGTCTCCCTGTTGCCCCACGCCGATGGAGGCGAGAACGAGGAAGTCCTCTCCGACTCTACGACTATCTCGCTACCCATAACCACTATCGAAGTCGACAATACGCGAACCACGAGGTTTGCCTCATTGTTGCTCCTTGTCGAAGAAATCGAAAGGGAGATTACCCTCCTCGCATCCATACCCACAACCACGAGCCCGTCGATACCAGTACCAGTCGACGTCTTTAAGCCCGCCATGACCCCGCCTATCCCTGTCCCCGACTCGCCACCGCCGCGACCACCGCGCAGTCCGCGCCGCCCATATAGTCCAAGAATCGCTCAGTCTCCCTCGCCCAGAGGTAATAGCACGCAGATCTCGTCGTTGCCCCCAGTCACCGAGGAAGCAGAGGCCCTTCCCGCTCCGGCACCCGCACCGTCTACACGCGCCGTCCCTAGCCCTTTGACGCCTACCATTGCCCCACCGCTGACCCCTGGAGACGAAGCCCTCGCTTCTCGCATCGAAACAGTCCCCAACCCAGTGACCAGCACCCCGTCCTCCCCCACCCCGTACGCGCCACCTCCCCACAGTCCGCGTCCCGCTCCCAGAGACCCCACTCGCGCCGCGTTGCTCTCGATCGAACGTAGCACCATTGTCGAGGACGACACTGTGCCAAAGAGGGGGGTGAAAACCCTCGATAACTCGGTTTTTACTCCGAGTCTCGCCGAACCAACCCAGATCGACCCACCTCCGCTTCGCCCACCACGCATTCCGCGTCACTCGTCACCATCCAGAAGACCGAACGTCTTCCCTCGCCACGCGCTGGAGATGCCACGCGACCCCAACGAACTCACAAATCGTCCGATCTATAACCAAAGCCGCAAAAAACGCACGTCCCCAGACTCCAACTCAGACCTTGACTAGTACCCCCCAACGCGACGACCCCCGTGCTAATGCAGCGGAGATCACGCCACGAACACGTCTCGCCCCGTTAACTCCCGCCGATCGCGAACGATGCCGCCAAGAGGGACAATGCTTCCGATGTCGACGGTCAGGACATTGAGCCTTCACCTGTCCCCGAAGCTCGACACATCCGCACGCCCGTTTACGATACGTCGAAACCCCGACAAGCAATGCAACTGATAGGCCTCGTATCGCCCCGCTCAGCCCCGCACTTCGAGAGCAATGCAGATGCGAAGGCCTCTGCTTCAGATGTCGACAACACGGACATAAGACCACCTCGTGCCCGCAAAGCGCCACCCGTCGACCCCTCAACCAACCCGAGACCACCCAGCCCCGTTCTCAGCCAATCTCGACCCAAGACGCGACTCCGCTCGCTATCCCGCCGCCCCGATCATCCAGCCCCATAAATACACCGCCACGCTCTCGAACGCGACCCCGGCCGTCTCTCGGGACCATCTCAGAAGGACCTGTCGATCCCAAATTACGCTGACAAAAGTTGTTCGAGGACGAACAAGTCAAGAAAGGGGCGTGTGTCACGATCACGTGCCACGCCACAGTTTCGGTTCCAGATTCGGATTCTCGATTATCTCGGACATCGGCTTATCAGATGTCCTTCTGTGTTTCACTTGTGTTTCAGACTCGGTTATATCTAGACATCAGCTTATCTGATGTTCTGCTGTTCCTTTCTGTGTTTCGGCTGTGTTCCCCTGATGTGCTGGCGTTCTACTGTACTTTTCTCTGTTTCATCTCTCCTTGCTGGCAGACGACGCGTAAGCCCTGTAGTGCTGGCAAGAGCCAGTCAAACATGTATATAAGACAAGAAGTCTGCGTTGTAGATTCCTTGTCTTAGTCTTTTAATAATATAGCCCACTTCTCGTCTCCTGCCCCTTTCCTCTCCTTGAAGCTCGACGCTCCCACGCTTAGTCAGCGCCCGGCCCGGTTCCCCCTGACCCTTGCTCGCGCGCAAGGAAGAGTCCCTTGGACTGTAAACGTCGGAGGGTCGTACAGACCATAGCCCAGCCTCGTGGAACGATCCGGGTGATCGTAACATTTGATCTCTTCAGATAAATAGAAATATATACATGGCTATACTATTGGAGCACCTGTTCATGATAGGCACCCTGAACTCATAAAGATACCCATCAATACAAGGTGTAATTAATTGGTTGGACATGTCACACATAGAAGATGGTCGGGATGTCCGCACTTAGATGCATCTTTAAACTCCTCAGATAGATATTTAATTGGTTGGACATGTCACACATAGAAGATGGTCGGGATGTCCGCACTTAGATGCATCTTTGAACTCCTCAGATAGATATTTAATTGGTTGGACATGTCACCCATAGGAGATGGTCGGGAGGTCCATGCTTCAATGCATTCTGATGTTGATCTCTTCAGACACTAAGTACTCGCCACAAAGTTATCCAATCTCCTCAGACACCCTGCACTTGTTGCACCATTGATGAATCCCTCTCACATCCATTCAGCAATCCCCTTTGGTATATCTCTATTTTCTTTGTTCCCTGTCACTCAGGTGTACTACCTAGTATTATATATTCACTGTTGCAGACTTATCATCGCAAAGCGGACCCCCCGCTCCCAGCCGGCGCCAGCTGGAGTATCAATCATGTGGGAGTCTCCGACGTCGGCCGACGTCGGCTGAGTATGAACGATAAAAGATTCTCACCATCGGCTGGGGGTATCAATTATATAAGCCACCACTATCCATTGGCTGCCCATGACTCGCGCTTCTCGGCTTCCATTCCGCACCCTGCGCCTCGGCGATAGGATGGCCAGTTTTACGCTCTGTTTCGTCCGCTGACCATTTCTGAGGCACGCATCGCCCCGCGGGATTCTCTTGTACTATATGAAGCTATTCCCTTTGTCCCCTTTCTTGTACAATCGCATCAGACTCGCGCCATGTGTTTGTCCTGCACAAACACCCTGTATTAGTATATAAGTCACGCCTTACCTAGCTTGTACGGTAGACTTGACTTCTTGTGTAATACCACATTGTCTTTGCCTCACGAACGACCTTCAACTCGCCTTTGCGCTTGAGTCTACACTTTCGCTTGCCGTTGCGCTTGAGCCTTGCCTCTTTACTATTATCCTCGGTTCCAGGGAAACCGAGTGATACTTGTGCACCATCGAACTGAGCTTTAACCAGCTCGCGCTCTTCCAGTCCCGTTGACTCAACGCGGTACACGTCGTACCTAACGCCCCCGTGGTGGCGTTACATTAAGTCAAGTCTCTCACAGTGGCGAATCTTCACAGTCGCGCCAGATCCCAGTTCTAGGCAGAATACATTGACAGATATAGTGACGACAAGCTTTCCGATAAAGTCAAAGGAGCCGTCATCTGGAAGGAACACAAAGGAGTGGAAGGATACTTCCTCTTCCACCCTAACACCCAGAAATACCGACAGGTCCACTATCTTGAAGAACTACGACAGTGGGCATACATTGATTACTCCGCAAAGAAAGGCCAGTGGTACACTATCAGCATAGTACCACAAGCCCTTGGAGTCGGACCCCTCGCAACTCACACTACCCCCGGCATTGCCGTCGACGATGATTCCCCATCACCCAGTGTCTCAGTACCCACAACCAACCTGCTCAATCCCACGACACATTTCCAAACTCACGTTATGTCCCAAACCCAGCAAGCCTCGGCCAGTACGACCCTCACCAGCGGTGGCGCTGGAGGAGGAGGAGCACCCAATCCGCCCGGTGGTAGCGCACCAGTGCCATCTGGTAGCGGTAGCGGTGGCGGTGGCGGTGGCGGTGGCGGTGGCGGTGGCGGTGGCGGTGGCGGTGGCGGTGGCGGTGGCGGTGGCGCCGCGCCAGGAGGAGCCGCGCCAGCAGCGCCAGCCCCTGGAGGAAACGGACGACTAGGAGGAAACCCTCCTCCCGAGTTCACCGGGGTCAGGGACGAAAGCAAGGCCTTCTTGCGAGCGTTCCGACTCTACAAGGAGATGAATCCCACCGTTGATCAGCTATCGATCCCGGCCTCGCGAGCCATGACCTTCCTGTCGTACATCCGAGGCCCGTTAGTAAACGACTGGGTAGATGAACAGGCACAATGGCTGGAAGATCAAATTGTGGCAGGAGTCCTCTGACAAAACGAAGTCTTGTGGACTACCGTCCGAGACCGGTTCGTACAGGCCTACACCGACATGTCAGAACAAGCCAATGCGCAAAAGGCGCTCCAGAGTCTCATGATGAAGGGAGGAGACATCGACACATACGTCGCAACCTTCCAGAACCTCGTCACGAAGGCAGGGTACAACCCTGACGAAGCCACGACATTGGAGTTGTTCCAAGACGGGCTGCCGAACCAGTTAGTAGTCAACGCTGTCCGCTTCCAGCACCCTGTCAATTGGGAGCAGTGGAAGGCGGCCGCCCGATTGCAGCAGGCTGAATACCTTATTCTTAAGGACCGCCTTGGCAAAGGAAAACCCCAGCGAAAGAAGGGCGGCCAAAGCCGAGAGCAGTGGGTGCAAGCCCTCAAAGGAACACGCGACCCCAACGCCATGGACGTTGGACGCGCCAGAGCCTCCGTGGCCCTCACCGATACTGACAAAGCCCGCCTTCAGAAGGAGGGAAGATGTTTTAGATGTCAAGCGCAAGGACATATCTCGCGTAACTGTCCTCAAAAGGGCATGCGAGTGGCTGCCACTACGTCTGCCATGGCGCCACCCTCCATGTCCCCGTGATCACCAGCCCCGACTCCCTCGGGTTCAAGTTTATCAACTCCCGCCGTCTCTTCTTTCGCCATACAATCTAGTCGCGTACTATCGAATGAAGAGCAGGCGGATCTACAGATCGCAGCGATGAAGGCGCAAACTCAAGAAGTACGAGATCTCATGGTGGAGAAGCTTTTCGGACGGGAGGATTTTCTCGACGCTTGAACCCGGCGGCCTGGGCTAGAGCATTAAACTTGAACGTGTACACTAGCAGATACCGATCTATGCGAATCCCAGTTTTGTTCAAATCTGCACACGCAACGGCCGAACGACAAGTCTTGATCGACTCAGGAGCTACCGACAACTTCATATGCTCCTCGCTTTTGAAACGACTCCAAATCGGGACACGGGAAGTAACACACCCCATCTGCATTTGGAATGTAGATGGCACCCACAATCAGGATGGCGCCATCACGCATTACACGGATCTTACCGTACGAACGGGGAAAGAAGAAAGGACGCTTCGCTTCCTGGTTACCAACCTGGGAAGAGATGAAGTAATCCTAGGATACCCTTGGTTCACAGCCTTCGAGCCCGCGATCAAGTGGGGAGACGCGACGCTGAACGAAGAGTTCCAGCCGGTCGTAGTCTCGAGTCTTCACTTGTCAGATGAAGCCACGCCCATGGAAGCTTCCATTCGGGCGTTGGAGACGTATGAACTTGACGAGGAAGCGTGGGAGCAGCTCATGGATGACGAGCGGGAGCCCCAGATTGCGTTTTTGCGAAAGACCACGACCGCCTCCGAACTCGCGCAGCAGGAAGCAGCGAAAAAGAAGGAACGTACCTTCGAAGAAATGATACCCGAGGAGTATAGACGCCACAGAAGATCTTTGACGAAGAGGCGTCTCATCGATTCCCGCCCTCTCGTCCCTGGGATCATGCCATAGACCTCCTTCCTAATGCCCCTGCCTTGCTAGATTGCAAAGTCTACCCACTTGCACAGAATGAACAGGAAGCATTGACCACCTTCCTCAACGAACAACTCGCAAAAGGATACATCCGCCCATCAAAATCACCCTACGCGTCCCCCTTCTTCTTTATTAAGAAGAAAGATGGCAAACTCCGCCCCGTGCAAGACTACAGGCGACTAAATGAACTCACCATTCGGAACCACTACCCACTCCCCCTGATCCCCAAACTCATCGATCGAATACGCAGTGCGCGCCTCTATACGAAACTCGACGTTAAATGGGGGTACAACAACGTACGAGTTAAGCTAGGAGACAAGTGGAAAGCCGCCTTTAAGACCAATCAGGGGTTGTACAAGCCCCTCGTCATGTACTTCGGACTCACCAACTCCCCCTCCACATTCCAAGCGATGATGGATGATACCTTCCGACCCCTCACCCTGACAAACGAAGTGATCGTCTATATGGACGACATTTTAATCGCCACACCCCTCGACTACCCTCACCACCACACCGTAGTACATGAAGTTCTCCGCTTGTGCGAAGAACACGACCTCTATATTAAACCCGAGAAGTGCGAATTCGAAGTGCTTGAGGTCGAATACCTGGGGTTGATCATAGGCCATGGTAATCTACGGATGGACCCCGTTAAAGTACGGGGCATCCGAGAATGGCCTGCCCCAAGGAACCTTCGCGAAGTATGCGCCTTCTTCGGGTTCTGTAACTTCTACCGACGATTTATTTGCGGTTTCTCCGCGCTCGCACGACCCCTACACGACCTCACTCGTAAAGACACCCCGTGGCACTGGGGGCAGTGGGAACAAGACGCGTTCGACAACGTCAAACGTAGTATTGAACGCGAGCCTACACTTTTGTTTCCCGACCTCACCAAGCCATTCGAATTAGAGGTTGATGCATCCAACGTCGCAATTGGAGCCGTGCTTAATCAGCTTGGCTCGGATCAAAAATTGCACCCCATCGCGTTCCACTCCGAATCCTTCAGTCAAGCGGAACGCAACTACGACATTTACGACAGGGAACTACTAGCAGTCGTCAAGGCCCTACGAGCATGGCGCACGTATCTAGTCGGCTCCCCCCATAAGATTATTATCCACACCGACCACGCTAACCTCCAATACTGGAAGGAACCCAGAAAGATCAGCAGACGAGTCGCGCGCGAGTTCCTGGAACTATTGGAGTACGATTTTCTCCTGAAACACGTCTCCGGAGTTAGAAACAGTCGCGTGGATGCCCTGTCGCGAAGAGCGGACTACGCGACACATGAAGAGGACAACAATGACATTATTGTCCTCCCAGCGGACCGCTTTATTCGAGCAATGGAAATGTCTATGCACGATATGGACATTTGGACCCAGATATCGCAGAATCTCGACGAGAAAGAGGTACTGCGATGGGTCGAACCCCACAACCTGCGAAAAGTGGGGGGATTGTGGTGGAAGAACGACGCATTAGTTGTCGTGGGCGACAACGACCTTAAGCGGGGGGTAATCACCTTTTTCCACAACACGCCTGCCATGGGACACCCAGGAATCGCAAACACCTACGAGTTATTACGACGCAACTACTGGTGGCCCAACATGCGCAAAGACGTGGAAGACTACGTCAAAGGATGCGCGACATGCCAGGCAAACAAAATTAACCCTCACCGTCAAAAACCACACCTATTCCCCATCACCACAGACCCGAACGCCGAACCATTTGAAGTTGTCGCTATGGACTTCATTACCAAACTCCCTCTGTCAGACGGATACGACTCTATACTCACAATCACGGACCACGACTGCTCAAAGGCCTCAATCTTCATTCCGTGTAACAAATCGATCACCGCAGAAGGAGTAGCGCGACTTTACCTTCATCATGTATACCCACATTACGGCATACCCCGGAAGATTATCATGGACTGAGACCCCCGATTCACCTCCGCATTCATGACTAATCTCTGCAAGACTCTTGGAATTCAACAAAATATATCATCTGCCTACCACCCTCAAACCGATGGGCAGTCGGAACGGACGAACCAATGGCTGGAACAGTACCTCCGGCATTGGAGCAATGTGCAGCAGGACAATTGGGCGGAAGCCCTACCAGTCGCCCAATTCGCACATAACGCTTGGCCCAACGCAACCACAAAGGAGTCACCCTTCTCGCTCATTATGGGATGGGAACCACGTACAGTATGGATGCCAAAACCCACGTCGTCCCCATCTGTCAAACAGCGCCTAGAAGACATGGTCATTAGGCGACAGCACGCGCAAGATTGTATCAAACATGTGCAAGAACTAATGGCAAAAAGGGGCAAGACGCGCTTCATCCCCTATCGCGAAGGCGCAATGGTCTGGCTAGAGGGCACAAACCTCCGAACCTTTTACCCCACCGCAAAACTCGCTCCAAAGCGGCATGGCCCATTCCGAGTGAAACGAGTTCTCTCAGACATCTCATACGAACTGGAACTTCCAAACACGTGGAAGATCCACCCCGTCTTCCACGCGAACCTCCTTACGCCATATAAGGAGACGGAACTACACGGCGCAAACTTCACGCGCCCACCTCCTGATCTGATCAAAGGAGAAGAAGAGTTTGAAGTGGAGCGCATCTTACAGTCCCGATCACATGGACGAGGGCGTAAGCTTCAATTCCTCGTCCAATGGAAGGGCTTCCCAATAAGCGATAGCACGTGGGAGCCCCTTGAGAATGTTCGACATGCGCCCGACCTTATCGCTGACTTCTATCGCCTAAATCCTACCGCCGAAGGGGCTGGACGAAAGATATAAAACACCCCTCGTTTATACTGCCCTCACCCATCTTCCTCTACTCCTCTACCATGACGACCACTCCCGTTATTTCCACCATCCAAACCCGCCGCCCCGTCGAGATTATCCTCGAGAATCTGACCGTACCTTCACAGGACTTGGGTGTCCCCTCCGAACCTGAGGGTCGCACGCCGTACTCCGTAATCCCTGACTCTCCCCCACTCCCTGTCCTGGCTCTTGCCACCTACGCTCTCGCTAAGTTAACTGAAGAAGCCGAACCACCCATCAGTCCTCCTGAACCCCCTGCACCGTCATCACCACCCCTTGTCGTAGCCTACTCCGTCGACACGCCAGTCACCGTCCACGTTCCCGCCACACCCGCGTATCCACCTGAACTCACCATCCCTCTCTCCCCTCCACCACCACTATCGCCTCCTGCGGTCCTCACCGCTCACATCCCCAGACCACCATTCCCCGCTGGGATGGATCACACGTTCACGCCCATCCCTCAGACCCGCGTCGTTGAACCCGACCCCGCCCTTGCCCTCCTAGATGATGAGGAGGACAAGGAGAATGAGGACCCCAGCATCCCCTTCTTCCACAACGACCCATCACTCCCCACGTTCTTCCCCCTCCTAGTCGGAGAGACAGGAACTATTAAACAGACCGTGCGATATATTTATTATCGCCACAACTACCAGGAGGTCGTTGGCACCATGGGCAAGGGCCACCCCTGCTACGCGTCGCAGGTGTTCCTGAATGAGGTGTACACGGGTCAGATGGTGCAACACATCACAGACAATCAGATCAACATGTTTCACCCCCATGATCCCCACGCCATCGTCCTCAACGAAGTACTTGTCGAACTTCGCCAACCTCGTCTTCACGCCAAGGTGTCCCGTCTCCGCGAATGCCTTATGCGTCGAGACGCCATCTGCACCCGCCAGTCGGACATCCGATGCCTTGAGACGGAACTGACGCGGGATCAGTTCCACCTCGATATGGACTTCTCTTCAGTCCGGAAGCGTCTTCAGTACGCTCGGGCCATACCACTCATCGCCGACAAGTACGCCGAGCTTCATGTGAAGCCCGTACACCCCCGAGGTTCACCAGAACCCGTCCCCCTCTCCCTTCGGGACGCTGGACCGAGCGAGATGCCCCGCCTCCATGGGGAGGGTGGTGGGCGCAAACGCAAATGTTTCCAGTGCAAATCAACGGAGCATCTTGTGGCACAATGTCCAGAGCGGCGAGCTCGGGAGCCGTGCCAGTGGTGCGGAAGTCGAGCTCATAGGCTCAATGCCTGTCTCATCCGTCGCCTTTCCCCCATGACTCCCGCGCACATAGACCCGGATTCTCACCCAAGGTGGTGCGGGAAGTGCCTGCGGTACGATGCTACGCATGAGGAGATCAAATGTCCCATGTACGAGATGTGTTGGGACTGTGGAGAGAGGGGGCGTTTTATGTTCCTGCGTCGACACACCTGCCCCCGCACCCCTTCTCCGGTCCCCACGAACATCTCCGCAGAGGAGGACTACGCGTACACCAGCGACTAGCTGAAGTCGTGGCGACTTCAGTTCTGATGGGGGGGTAATGTTACGAATTGTCTTGTCTCTCACTTAGTGTCTCCGGACTGCTGTACTTTTACAATACGTTCCCATGACTCGCGCTTCTCGGCTTCCATTCCGCACCCTGCGCCTCGGCGATAGGATGGCCAGTTTTACGCTCTGTTTTGTCCGCTGACCATTTCTGAGGCACGCATCGCCCCGCGGGATTCTCTTGTACTATATGAAGCTATTCCCTTTGTCCCCTTTCTTGTACAATCGCATCAGACTCGCGCCATGTGTTTGTCCTGCACAAACACCCTGTATTAGTATATAAGTCACGCCTTACCTAGCTTGTACGGTAGACTTGACTTCTTGTGTAATACCACATTGTCTTTGCCTCACGAATGACCTTCGACTCGCCTTTGCGCTTGAGTCTACACTTTCGCTCGCCGTTGCGCTTGAGCCTTGCCTCTTTACTATTATCCTCGGTTCCAGGGAAACCGAGTGATACTTGTGCATCACCGAACTGAGCCTTAGCCGGCTCGCACTTTTCCGATCCCGTTGACTTAACGCGGTACACGTCGTACCTAACGCCCCTGTGGTGGCGTTACAGGAGGCAACTCACTTCACAGGGAGGAGAGTCCTTGGAAAGGAAACAACGGAGAAGGTGGTATTGAAGAAGACCAAGATGGGGATCCTGGTCTTCAATCATCGACTACTTATACAGATACGCACGGGCTTTGAAGCGCCGCTCGAACTATTACTAGCCAATAGCATAAGTAGAGCAAACCCTAGTACGACTATCCTAGTATGAGTCACATCGATAAGAGATCCGAGCCGTTATCGTACACAATCACATGTGCCAGAGCTTACCCAGCTGACTGATCCAACAAGTCCATGACGATATACTGCCAACATGGTGTCATCCCCGAGCGTCAGTGTCCACTTCCGGGCCAGACCGTAACAGTGTGAGTATGAATTACAGAAGATGAGTCTGAAACACGAGAACATATGGTACAGGTACATAAGTCCGATTCATCTACTGTTAGGGGGCCAGTTGCAGCTATACGTGACCCCTTGATCAAAAAGCTGCCTTGAGAGCTTCTAGCTGCTCCTGTTGGCAGGTTACCATCTCCATCAATTTGGCTACATCTGCCTGTGATGTCTTGGCCAGAGTGGTGCTTGGTGAAGTGGCGGCAACTGCAGTGCTTGATGAGGATGGTGGGCTCGGGGATTCTGTGGTGGTGACCACCACTTTGGCCTTCCCTGGTTTCCCCATCTTCTTGAGCTGGCAGACAGTGGACCAGTGTCCAACCTTTTGGCAGTGGTTGCACACATCTCGCTTGTGGTTTCCATCCTTTTTGACATGGTCAGGTGATCCACATCCATAACACTTCCCCTTCATCCAATTCTGGTATTCAGCCTTTGTCTTAAACGTGTCCCCTTTCTTCTGGGTGCCCTGCTGACGCGTGGCGTCTACTTGCATGGCGTTAGGGTCAGGGGATGAGGTTTGATTTGATGAAGTCGGTTTCCTGGACTTCTCGGCTCTTCGCTGGCACATGCACTGATCAATGGTTTGCGCCGATTGCTTGAGCTCTTCGTAGGTTTTGTAAGGCTTCTCTGACCAGGCTAGGATGTCTTTGATGTCCTCGTTGAGTCCATCATAGAATCGGGTGTGAAGGTCCTCCTTGGACCACCCTGTCTGTCCTGAGTACTGCTTGAATACTGACATGTATTCGGAGACTGGCTTCTTCCCTTGCTTTGTCTTTTTCAATTCTTCACGTGCTATCTCTTGCACGTCGAGGGGGCTGAACCTGCAGTTAAACTCCATGACGAATCCTGTGAAGGTTCTGCCAAAGGGAGTTCCACCTGTGTTGGCTTGTTCCAGGTAAGGGAGGGCCCAGGTTTTTGCATCCCCCTCCATCAAGTTGAGAACAGCTGCTATCCAGCGGTGTTCGTCTGCATACCACGTACTGGTTGTGGCATTCCATGTATTCATAGCGTCCCCAGTTGATCCTGCCCAGTTGCAGAAGGCGGCTAGGAAGTGACAGGCATCTGTAGAGTTGCCTTTCCCATCCCAGGCTTTGGGGCGGGCCACTACTTCCTTCTGCTTTCCGGCCGAGGGGCGACTCGAACTGATGGTCACTTGCATTGTTAGGTCTGCGACCTGTTGCACAAGTTGGCCCATAGCGAGGCCCAATTGGTTGATGAGTGCTAGGCAGTCATCGATGGTAGGCGGTGGGGCAGGAGGTGTGGGGGTAGTCGAACTTCCGGGTTGACTCATCTCTTCTAACTGTTTTTGTCTTTCTTCTCTGTCTGCCTTGTCTTGTGCCTTTCGAAAGTTCTCTAGTAGGAGTAGCTGTTCGTCTGGTGAGATTTCGTCCCAATCTTCTATTTGAGAGATGAACTGTTTCTCTCGTTTAGTGGGAGGAGGGAGGGCATATTTCGAGCGAGCTCCTTGAGGATACTGAGCTTGTGCTAGACAAGCTGTTTGTTTCCCCTTGCGAGGAGCCACGTTCAGATGGAGGGGGTGGGAGATGTGGGACTAGAGCTGCATGTAACGTCTACCACGGACGTTTGCCTGACTTAGGCCTCAGTTGACGCGGCGATCCTAAGCGGTCGATAGAACAGGTGATTGGTGATGGAATCCGGGTACTCAGCTGGATGTGGGGCTAGATCCTCGTTCAAAGCGATGAAGGCGTGTAAGTCCTCTTCTTGTGGTACGTCCACCGGAGGCTCATCAAGGGGTACGATGGTTCTCCAAGAAGGATGGTCGACGATGTAGATGTAACCGTAGGGCTTGGCGACTCATTCGTTGTGATACAGGAATACGCGATGGAATACTGATCCAATGGGATATGTGTCCACTGCCCACAATGGGGAACTCGGGATAAGCTCACGGGGATCCCTGGTCTAAGAGGATATGCCGGAGATGACTCACTTCACAGGGAGGTGAGCCTGATGAGACGAAGACGATGGTGGTATTGAAGAAGACCAAGATGGCGATCCTGGTCTTCCGTGACTACTACTTATACAGATACTCGCGGGCTTTCAAGCGCCGCTTCAAACTATCCTAGCCAATAGCGTAAGTAGAGCAAACCCTAGTACAGCTATCCTAGGAATGAGTCACATCGGGTCATGATCCGATCCGTTATCGTACACAATCACATGTGCTGGAGCTTACCTGGCTGACTGATCCAATAAGTCCATGATGATATACTGCTGATGTGGTGTCATTCCCGAGCGTCAGTGTCCACTTCCGGGCCGAATGTAACATCACCCCCTTTTCAGGATCGGGCACCAGACCGACCGCGGTACATCTCCTCTCGGAGATGCGCAATCCGGGCTCCCTCTTCTACTCCAGGGCGGTAGGAATCCCGCTCGTCTTCGATACACTTGATGGTGTTGGTGCGCTGTAAGTGTAGTACACACTCCCTGCGCATGCGCCCAATCTTGTCGAGCTCGTCTATCTTCCTTTTGAGCTCCTCCTCCTTGGCCGTATACCCCGCCTGGAGGCAGCGGTAGCGGTGCACTTCCGCGGTGACCGTCAGGTCGTTCATGGCCATGCAAGCCATGTCGACCGACTCGTGGCAGCTGCTGTCCTGGTCTAGGAAGACCAGGTTGTCGTCATGATAGGTGGGTGTGGGTTGGTCATAGTTGGGGGTGGCGTGCACCGACTTGCCGTATTGCTGGTCGCTGCCTCGTCTGTAGGCGAGGACGAAGGGGTCCGCCGTGAAGACGAGCTGCGTATACCGAGCTGGGTGCAACCGGCCCTGAGCGTTGCGAATCTGGAAGGGGATGAAGTGTACTCCCCTGTTGTGATGGAACCCGTGTGGTGGCGGAGTTTCCACGCGAGATCGGGAAACTGGACTGTGTTCCTCCGGACGGTAGAGGCGGCGTCTCTTGGGTCTTTCCGATGGGGGGAGAGTGAGTGGTTCCCCATCCGTGCTGCATAGCGGCGGGGTTTCGTTGTGAGTTTCCGTGAGGTGAGTCCCATATGTGAGATGTTGATTGAGGGGGCAATGCTCCTGCGACAGGTACCGGTCGTATGATCGATCCTCTTGTACTTGAGTCTCGTCTTGACGGGACGGAGGTCTCGTGGGAACATAGCCTTGCGGAGACGGGCTTCGTGTACCCGCTGCTGTAGGTGTTGGCGAAGGAAGGAGGGATGGAATGGGGGTAGTTGGACGACTGGGGCTGGGTTGAATGGACTGGGAAGGCGACAGGGATGGTGATGGCGGGGCGTTCTGAATGATAATGGTGGGCTGGGCCGAGATGGGGAGTAGGTCGTCGAGGACATAGTGTACTTGGACTGGGGATTGGGACATGAGTGGGTAAGAATGAGGGAGAAGGGGATGGGGACGTCTCTTGGAAAAGCCCTGCGCTTATATGCATTTCTCTGGCGGGGTTTAAATGTTTGAACTCCCTTATCGCTTTATCAGCAAATACGTCATCCTTCGAGACCCATTGATTATCGGAGTCCGGGTATCCGCACCATTTGACCAAATACTGCAGTTTCCTTGTTCTGCCGAAGCGCTGAGAGTCTAGAATCTTCTCGACTTCGTATTCTTCTTCGCCATCAATCAGATCTGGCGGTGGGCGCTGGTAGTTGGGGCCGTGTGTGGGAGTCTCGCAATAAGGAGTCAGAAGATCCGTATGGAACACTGGATGGATACTCCACTGCGTGGGAAGTTCCAATCGATAGTTGACTGCGGACATCACCTGAATGACCTTAAAAGGGCCGTGTCTTCTGGGCGCAAGCTTGGCGGTTGGTTGGTTGGTGCGTAGGTGGCGTCCCTCGAGCCATACTAGGTCTCCGATTCGGTATTTGGGCGTATCTTTGTGTTTGATCCACCCCTGCTGCGCTTTTCTCATCAGTTCCTGGGCGTGTATTCTAGCCTCTTTGAACTGCTTGGCGCAAAGTGCTACTTGGGGAATGGGGGAGGGTCGATCAATCCAGTCGGCACGCGGGTTATACCCCATGAGGATGTTGAAGGGAGATTCCTTTGTGGATTCATTGGGCCAATTATTGTGAGTGAATTCCGCCATTGGGAGGTAGTGGGTCCAGTCGTCTTGTTGTTCGTTGACCCAGAAGCGCAGATATTGCTCCAACCACTGATTGGTGCGTTCTGATTGCCCGTCTGTTCTGGGATGATAAGCTGTGGAGATGTTTTGTTCGATGCCCAGTATTTTGCACAGCTCGCGTGTGAACTTGGACGCGAATCACGGATCTCGGTCGCTGATAATGCGAGCTGGTAGTCCGAATCGGGAGAAGATGTGTTTCACGTACAATGCTGCGGTTCCTTCTGCGCTTATCTCTTCTCGACAGGGGATGAATATGGCCGCTTTTGAACAGTCGTGGTCTGTTACGGTTAGTATCGTGTCACAGCCGTCCGCTTGGGGTAACTTTGTGATGAAGTCCAATGCTATGGTTTCAAATGGCATGGCTTCCAGTTTCGGGAATATGGGTTGCATTGGTGCACGTGTGGGGGCGGTTGTTGACTTTGATCCTCTGGCAGTCTGCACATCCCTTGACGTAGTCTTGTACTTCTTGCCGTAGTCCTGGCCACCAATAATATCGTTCGACCATTTTGATTGTTCGGCTAATCCCCGGGTGTCCATGTACTGGTGGGTCATGGTGCGCTTGAATGATGTGTCTTCGTTCGATTTGATCCCCCGTGACTGCGCATCGTCCGTCCTTGTACCATGTATTTTCGATCCTTTTGAGTTTGTGAGGGTCGACCCATCGTCGGATGGTTTCTTCGTCCTGGGTGTATACTGGGTTCGTGGGTTGCATTTCTGCGACGGTCACCGTGTTTCCGAGTCGTGTTGGGTCTTCCGTGGTGTCGATTTCTGCCGCTCTGACGAAAATGTGGTCTGGCAGTACTGTGACTTGTTCGTTGTCATGGTCTCCCTGGTCATAGTCTGGTCGTCTGGATAGTGCGTCTGCTCGTCCATTGGCTGTGCCTTTGATGTGATGAATTTCTATATCGTATTCTGAGAGTTCAAGTACTTCCCGAGCTACCCGCCTGGATATCTTTTGAGGGGATCTCCAGTATTGCAGGTTCATGTGGTCCGAGAATACTTTGATCTTGTGTGGTGATCCTGCGAGGTATTGCCTCCAGTTGTGTAGGGCTTTGACTATGGCGAGTAGTTCCAGATCGTAGATGTCGTAGTTTCGTTCGGCTGCGTTGAGGGTGTTTGAGTAATATGCGATAGGATGACGTTTGTTGTCTCCACCTCGTTGGAGTAGTACTGCTCCTACGGCGTATCCTGACGCATCGACTTCTAGCTCGAAGGGTTTGTCTAGTTCTGGGTGCTTGAGTACCAGTTCTTGTGTCACTAGTTCCTTAAGCTTGTCAAAAGCCTGTTGCTGTTCCGTTCCCCATGTCCATTCCGTGTCTTTGCGGGTAAGTTTGTTGAGGGGTCGTGTGTGTGTGGCAAAATTTCAGATGAAAGCGTGGTAAAAGTTGCAGAAGCCCAGAAATGATCGCACCTGTTTGACGGTTTTTTGGGGTAGGCCATTCGCGTATACCCGAAATTTTGATGGGGTCCATGTGAATCACCCCCTTTTCAATGATTACCCCCAGGTAATCGAGGGAGGAAGAGTGGAAGGTGCATTTCTCTAGTTTCAGGTAGAGGTTGTGTTCTTCTAGGAGGTCCAGAACTGCGTGTACGGCTTCTGTGTGATCTTGTTCCGTGGTCGTTGTTGCGATGCTGATGTCGTCCATGTATGCTCGTATGATGGTCCCTTTGAGTTTGAAGTATTCGATGAGTGGTGTAAGGATATGATTCATCATGGCTTGGAAGGTGGCTGGTGAGTTTGTTTGCCCGAAATACATGACTAATGGTTCGTAGAGGCCATATTTCGTTTTGAACGCAGCTTTTTCTTGGTCACCGTCCCTGACAAGTATGTTGTTATATCCCCATCATACGTCGAACTTGGAGAAGATTATTCCGCCACTTAGATCTGCGATGAGCTCCGGTATGAGAGGGAGTGGGTATTGATTGCGTATGGTCCACTTGTTGATCACCCGATAGTCCTGTACTGGTCGTAGCTTTCCGTCCTTCTTTTTGATGAAGAAGAAAGGGGATGCGTACGGGGATTTAGAGGGTCTGATGTACCCTTTTGCCAGTTCCGCGTCGAGCCATTCCTTGAGTGCTTTGTCCTCTGCTTGATTCATTGGGTAAACTTTGCAGTCTATGTGATCGGGGGCGTCCGGTTTGAATTCGATTGCATGATCCCATGGTCTGGAAGGTGGAAGGCGGTGTGATTCCTCTTCGCTGAAAACCTTTGCGTGTCGCTTGTATTCGTCCGGGATCTCTTTTTTCTCCGTGTATTGTTGTTGCCGTGATTGCCAGTTCTGTTGCCGTAGTTCGTAGGTGGATGGGTAATGAGTCCTCTTCCAGATCGGCGAGGATACGCTCTTTGTGCTGGTCCATGCATTGTTCGAGGGTTTGCCGTAGTTGTTCCATTGCGGATCGTGCTGTGAAGGGTCTGATGGGGTTTGTGGTGCGTATGATGATGGGGTACTGTTTTGTGTCTAGGGTTGTGGTGGCCCAGTGGATCCTGGGTTGGAAGGTAGCAAGCCAGGGATATCCGAGTATAATGTCTTCCCCTCCTACATCCGTGATGAAGAACAGGATCGTTTTGACTTTCCCGTCTGTTTGTACGTTTAGGTCGGTGTAGTGGGTGATTTTCCCTCCTTTGTTGTGTGTCCCGTCGATATTCCAAATGCTACGGGGTCGTTTCCAATTCTTTGATCCCAATGCCCATTTGCTTGGCGAAGTTGGGATGCATAAAGTTATTAGT
>JANSJP010000290.1:0-29844 GCA_024734325.1 Lactarius hatsudake | reverse complement strand
GTGGAGAACCAAGAGGACAAGTTGGTTCCACTCAGGACGCTACATGAGGGTTATATTACACTACTGTGGCTGAGCTTGAACGAGTCTAAACACTTTACTAAGTGTACAGTAAGACTCCTTGACTCAGGAGCTGACGGTCTGTGTCTATTAATAGCGCATCCTATTGTGCTGACTGATGCACTGTCATCGCGCTTACGAGCGGCTCCATTGCTGAGTAAAACTGATACAGCGAGTAAGCGTATACTACTAATCTGATGTATGACATTCTAGAATCCTTCTAGAGTCTTCCATCCCCTTCTATCCAATCAGAACTAACTTATGTATAAGGGCTCTTGTCCACGATCACGTGCACATGGGTGGCGGCCCGTGTGACTAACTCGTTATCAGTACTTTGGCCCTTTATATCTCTATCAATAAATGCGTATAAATACGCAAAAATAAGATAAAATAATACCGTCCATGACATCACCCCCTTCTTAGGGTCGACGTCCGCGTTGGCCTCTGTGTACTGATGAGAAGCTTGCCAAGGCAAGGACGCTATATGAGAGCCGCTATTTTTCTAGGTGCACCCGGGTTTAAGGAATGGATTCCCGTACTTTTCCGGGCATGAGCTAGATTTTTGGCTGGCTCCCAAGTGTCCTCGCCTTCACCGTAACCCATTCCGCGGACGAGGTACTTAAGAGTACGACCGAAGAGCTTGCTATCTCTTATGTGGTCAACTTCCGTACTCTTCCTCGCCTTCGACTGTGACGGGTTCCGGTGGAGGTGGCAGAAGCCCATTAACTTAGTTTCCCCTTGTAAGGGGAGAGGCGGTCTACATTGAAATACATCATGGATCGTAATGCAGGGGGGAGTGCAAGCTTGTAGTCGACGTCACTTAAGACTTTAGTGACTTCAATGGGCCTAGTTGTTTAGGTCCCAGTTGGACGACTGCTGGTGAATCTTATTTGCTTAGCTTGCAACCAGACTTTATCCCCGACGTTGAAAAACGTATGGCTTATGTCTTTTGTTCAACGCTCTGTCTGCATTCGCGCCGTTACTTAGGCGTAGAGCGGCCTCTGCATCCTTTCTTGTGGAAACTAGGTTCTGTAGACGCTTATCGGCGTTGGGATACCGGGTAGGCCCTACCAGCAGGAATCGTGAAGTCTGCTGGTAGCCATATAACAGCTCAAAGGGCGTATGCCCTGTTGACAGAGTTGAGCTGCTATTGATCACGAATTCTGCTGTAGGAGCAGGTCGGCCCAATCATCCTGCCTCTTACTAATGAACAGGCGCAAGCTAGACTCCACTTCTTGGTTTTTGCGCTCTACCTGTCCATTAGCTTGAGGGTGATAGGCGGTGGTAAGACCTGCATCTATCCCTAGTCGCTTGTATAGTGCCCGCATGCTCCTTGCAGCAAACTGGGGGGTCCTCGATCACTGATGATCTTTCGAGGAATCCCATGCAAGGGGAAGACTTGCTCAAAGTAGATGGATGCCACCCCATCAGCCGTAATCTGAGAAGTCACTGGAAATAGTGGATCTGTTCGTGTAATGATCCACTATGTTAAGGATCATGTCCTTTTAGGTGACCACTGGGGGGTAGGGGGGGGGGCAATTGGCAGTGGGCCGGATTAGATCGACGCCGACTACTGCTCATGGACCTTCAGGTACTTCTTGCGGCTGAATGATAGCTTTGGGGTGTCGATCTTTGCGATAAACGTTGGCATCGATCACATCCTTCCACGTATGGCTTATGAAGCCGGCCATGCGTGGCCACCAATAGTAGCGACTGACTAGGCTCGAATGGTTGCCCTTTCTTACCCGGGTGCCCTGTTGTAATATGAGGTGTGGCAATGTACTTTACCAGCGTATCTTCGTAGGGCACGGTCGTTGGGTACATAGAGCTTTCCTCTATGGTAAACGAAACCGTCTTCTTCTGCCCCCAGCGGCAACTGCCGTCTGTAAGAGCTTTTGGGATCGGTCTTTTTAGTAATCTTTTAATACCCTCATGACGTCAGCTTCCTCTTATAGACGCGAGTGTAATGCTGCTACCTGCCGTAGGGAATCCACTTCTGGGCGGAAGTGGGCTTGGGCGGCATTGAGGAAATGCTTAGGTTGTAAAACCTGAACCTGGCGGTTATCCTCACTGTCTTTGACATGGTCTTTAGAGAATCTACTTAATGCATCGGCTTGCATGGAGTCTCCTTTCTTGTAAGTGATTTTAAAGGCGAAGCGACTTAAATACAGCGCCCAGCGGGCTTGTCGGCGGTTTAAGTCTTTCATGCTTGCCCACCATTCCATATTCTTATGGTCGGTGATCACTTCAAAGGAGATGCCTTCGAGGAAATGTCTCCAGTCCTCTAAGGCGCGGATTAGCCGAGCATTTCTCTGTCGTAGATTTCGTAGTTGCGTTCTTCCTTGCTCATAGACTCAGAGCGCTACGCAACTGGGTGCCAAAGACCATCTGGGTACTTTTGAGTGAGTATCCCGCCAGTAGCAAATCCAGAGGCATCGGTTCGACACGCCGTGGGGAGGTTTGGATCGTACACCTTTAGAATAGGTTCCTGTACGAAACGCTCCTTAAGCTTGTCGAAAGCAGCCTGCTGCTCCGAATGCCAGTGCCATGGAGTTATCCTTCTTCGTAAGGTCATGTAAGGGTCGGGCGATGGCCCGCGAAGTCCTTAATGAACCGACGATAGAAGTTGGCGAACCCAACAAACGCTCTAACCTCTTTGAGCGTCGTAGGTGTTGGCCACTCCCTTACTGCAGAGACCTTGCCAGGGTCCATCTGCACTTCTCCGGGACGGATTATCATCCCTAAATACTCCATCTCTTGGCCTCTCGAATTCGCACTTCTCAGGTTTGAGGTAGAGGTCGTAGTCTCTTAGACGTTTGAGCACTTCGCGTACTATCTGGCGATGATGCTCTAAGTCTTGACTATAGATGAGGATATCATCCATGTAGACTGCGACCTCTCCTGAGGCGATGAGATCGGCAAATACGGCGTTCATAAGGGCCTGAAAGGTGGCCGGGCTGTTGGTCATGCGAAGTACATCACTTTTGGCTCAAACAGACCACGGTTTGTGACTATTGCACCTTTCCATTCGTCACCGGGGTTTGATACGAATGTTATGATAGCCCCATCTAACGTCGAACTTAGTGAAGTATCTGGCTCCTTTTAACCGATTGACAATGTCGGCTGCAAGTGGAAGTGGATAGCGGTTCTTGATAGTAATCTTATTGAGCCGCCTGTAGTCCTGCACTAGACGTAGCTTTCCGTCTTTCTTTTTTATAAAGAATACTGGTGAGGCCATCGGTGACTTGGATGGGACCAGGTATCCTTTTGAAATGTGTTCTTGCAGGAACTTATCCAATTCCTCTTGCTCGTTAACCGACATTGGGTACGACTTGACCTTCCAGTGCTTGACTGCATCTGGTTCCAGGTCTATGGCGTGGTCCCATGGCTGGTGTTCTGGGAGCCTCTGGGATTCCTCCTCAGAGAATACTTTCGCGAAGTCTCTGTAGTGCTCTGGCACCATTTCTTCGAAGGTCTTCTTAGGCTTAGCGGCTGTGGCTTTCTCTGCGATCTGTTGCGAGTATGTAAAGCCTGCTAAGCAGAATACTTCGTCTTGGGCCGTGTCGAGCACTTTCTCCGCAAGGAGACGGCGACGTTCCATACGGTTCGCCATGATGCGCGTCACCTCTACCTCTAACTCTGGTTGCGCTATTTCAGCGGTTGAGTTGAGGCACATGGTGCCTTCCTGCCAATCTATGTTGGGGTTCCTCAGTCTTAGCCATGGCAGTCCCAAAATGACGTCCTCTGGGCCCAGTGAAGTGACTAGGAAGTCATGACTGTCTTCAGTGGGTCCTACTTGGAGGGTAAGTCGAACTTTATGGGTGAATACTGCCAGCTTCATTGAGCGTTCCATCGATGTTATATAATGTGATAGGGTGCTCTAGAGGAACCTGCAACATCTTTGTGGCGGTCAGCGTACTTTTTGTCCAGGAACAACGAAGTTGCCCCGGAGTCTACCATTGCTGCTACTTTTACAGTACGATGACGTCCTTTTAAATACACAGAAATATGAAAATGTGATTTTTTATCCTTTGTTTCGGGAATAATAGTAGAAGACAGTGCTGCATCAGAAATCATCACGTGCGGCGCTGCTTCGAAAGAAAGTGGAGCAACAGAAACACTACTAGTATTGTTCATCTCCGAGGCAGATGTAAATGTGGAGGGACCGGGAAGACAAGAAACGGAACCGACACTACTATCTAACTTACAGGCAGAAACTGTGTGAGTACGAATTACAGGAAATGAGTCCGAAACACGAGAACATATGGTACAGGTACATAAGTCCGTCTCATCTACTGTTAAGGGGCCGGTCGCAGCTACACGCGACCCCTTGAATCAAAAAGCCGCCTTGAGAGGCTTCTAACTGCTCTTGTTGGCGGGTTACCATCTCCATCAATTTGGCTACGTCTGCCCTGTGACGTCTTTGCCGGAGTGGTGCTTGGTGAAGCGGCAGCTACCGCAGTACTTGACGAGGATGGTGGGCTCGGGGATTCCGTGGTAGTGGCCGCTACTTTGGCCTTCCCTGGTTTCCCCATCTTCTTGAGCTGGCAGACGGTGGACCGGTGTCCAACCTTTTGACAGTGGTTGCACACGTCTCGCTCGTGGTTCCCATCCTTTTTGACATGGTCGGGCGATCCACACCCATAGCACTTCCCCTTCATCCAGTTCTGGTATTCAGCCTTGGTTTTAAATGTGTCCCCTTTCTTCTGGGTGCCTTGCTGACGCGTGGCGTCGACCTGCATGGCGTTAGGGTCGGGGGACGAGGTTTGGTTTGACGAAGTTGGTTTCCCAGACTTCTCAGCTCTTCGCTGGCGCATGCGCTGATCGATGGTCTGCGCCGATTGCTTGAGCTCTTCATAGGTTTTGTAAGGCTTCTCTGACCAGGCTAGGACGTCCTTGATGTCCTCGTTGAGTCCATCGTAGAATCGGGTGCGAAGGTCCTCCTTGGACCACCCTGTCTGTCCTGAGTACTGCTCGAATACCGACATGTATTCCGAGACTGGCTTCTTTCCTTGTTTTGTCTTTTTGAGTTCCTCTCGTGCTATCTCCTGCACGTCGAGGGGGCTAAATCTGCGGTTAAACTCCTTGACGAATCCTGCAAAGGTTCCGCCGAAGGGAGTTCCACCTGAGTTGGCCTCTTCCAGGTATGGGAGGGCCCAGGTTTTTGCGTCTCCTTCCATCAAATTGAGAACAGCCGCTATCCAGCGGTGTTCATCCGTATACCAGCTACTTGTGGTGGCATCCCACGTATTCATAGCATCTCCTGCTGCTCCTGCCCAATTACGGAAGGCGGCAAGGAAGTGACGGGCATCTGTAGAGTTGCCTTTCCCATCCCAGGCTTTGGGACGGGCCACTACTTCCTTCTGCTTTCCGGACGAGGGGCGACTCGAACTGATGGTAACTTGCGTGGTTAGGTCTGCGACCTGTTGTGCAAGTTGACCCATGGCGAGGCCCAATTGGTTTATGAGTGCTAGACAGTCGTCTAGCGTAGGTGGTGGGGCGGGGGCAGCGGGGGTTGTCGAACTTCCGGCGGGTTGGCTCATTCTGTCTAATTCTCTTGTCTTTCCTCTCTCTCGGCTTTGTCTTGCGCCCTCTGGAACTCTTGTAGGAGCTCTAATTGTTCGTCAGGGGAGATCTCGTCCCAGTCTTGGATACGAGAGATGTATTCCCTTTCGGCTTTAGTGGGCGGCGGGAGGTGGAATTTCGAGCGAGCTCCTTGTGGATACTGAGCTTGAGCTAGGCGAGCTGTCTGCTTCCCTTTCCGGGGAGGAGCCACGTTCGGAGGGAGGGGGAGAGAGGTGTGGGATTAAAGCTGCAGCGGCTGCTACGAGCTGGGGGACAGTGAAGTCAGTACCGTCTACTTGGTACTGGAAGCCGTAAAGTTCAAGGAGTCCGTTGACAAAATCCGGGCTCGTGATAGATTGCCTGAACGTATTGTTCGGCGAGGTTACGCGGGGGGTTCTCTAACTGGAACGTTTGGACTCGGATGTTGACACCGTCTTCGTCTACGAAGCTTTCGCCGGACTGGGCGAGTGTCTCGTTTGAGGAGGAGTGGGCGGAGTGGAACGACTCGGCCGATAATGTGCGGGAGCGGGATGTGAAAATGGGGGAGGGATCCGGTCTTGTTCAGACTGGGAGTCCTGATGTACGTGAAGCGATGCCGAGGCAGAGGCTTGGGTCTGGGGTGGTGTGATGGAAGCTTGTCTCCTCCTAAAGAGACGGCGTAGACGGGTGCGAACGTTCTCGAATAAACGAGGCAGTTTTGTAACGTGTGTGGGGATAGGTGGGTTAAACGACGACGTGATACGACGAGCGCGAAACGCTAACTCGAAGATGATAGGAGAGTCCGATCAAGCAAGACCAATACACAGTGATTGTTTCACACTGCGCGAGGCTGCGGCGATAACGGAACACTCAGGAATGGGGTATGGAAATGTGTAGAGCTACAAGGCTGTCTGCCGCAGTCTCCTCGACCTGTTGGCTGCCTCTCACGCCGAAGCGCTCTCAAACTTTTCTGGTTGGTACGCGTACAGCTGTCGCAGGCTAGGCCTGGCTGGCTTCTCGTCCAACTGCAGCTTATCTGGCGTGGTGACCAGTTCTGCAGAGGGTACCCAAGCGTTCCACTGAACTCAGATGGAAGCCTATAGGCAAGCACAATCTATGCCGACTTTACGGACACTAGAATTGTACCACAATAGCGCAGATTCTGCTTACGGACTTCCCCAGGCAAAGGATGAGGTAGATAACACAAGGGACTTGTGGTCGTCAACCACCTGGAGGGAGTAAAGGGACTGGTGAGCGTAATGGGGCTCAGGAGTGTAGAAAGGAACTTGTCCTAATGTAGCGGTGCGACTGCCGCGCTACGTTAAGCAAGGCGAAGGTAAAGTGAACTGAACCGGTAACACACCCAACTTAACGCGGAGACAAGTCACGCGCTAGATGTGCAGTCGACGTGGAGAGCGTGGAACGTGCGAGGCCTTTGTACAAGTCTCTAACCACAATGATCACACGGCGGCACACTGAGTGGAGAACCAAGAGGACAAGTTCAGATTGACAGAGTATGGAGAAGTACAAGGGGAATACGCACCTGAGTGGAGAACCAAGAGGACAAGTTGGTTCCACTCAGGACGCTACATGAGGGTTTATATACACTACTGTGGCTGAGCTTGAACTGAGTCTAAACACTATTACTAAGTGTACAGTAAGACTCCTTGACTCAGGAGCTGACGCGTCGTGTCTATTAATAGCGCATCCTATTGTGCTGACTGATGCACCTGTCATCGCGCTTACGAGCGGCTCCACTTGCTGAGTAAAACCTGATACAGCGAGTAAGCGTATACTACTAATCATGATGTATGTACATTCTAGATCCTTCTAGAGTCTTCCATCCCCTTCTATCCAATCAGAACTAACTTATGCGTATAAGGGGCTCTTGTCCCACGATCACGTGCACATGGGTGGCGGCCCGTGTGACTAACTCGTTATCAGTACTTTGGCCCTTTATATCTCTATCAACTAAATGCGTATAAATACGCAAAAATAAGATAAAAATAATACGCGTCCATGACACTCGCGGGGTCACGCGCGCCTCAGGGATGGTCAGCGGATACAAAGAAGCACAAAATGACCAACCCTATTGCCGAGGCGCAAGGTGCAAGATAAGAGTCATGAGGCGCGAGTCATCGGATCGTATCGTAATCGTACAACCAAGTCAGCAAGTGAAATCGTAACAGACGACCTCATCCAGCGCATGGAGAGTACAGATGTCACATCCCCATCATCTTCCACAACCGTGGCCCCCGATCGCCCATCTCCCACCCCTTCGTTCCACGCTTCGGCTCTCCAGCCTGCTGCAGCTTCGGAGCTCAATTGTAACGCCACCACTGGCGTTAGTCCGACTTGGACTGCGAAAGGGCGTTCACGACTTAGCGAAATATTCTCTTGAGGTCACGTGACCTGTAATCACGAGGTACACGGCGCTTCCTGGCGGCACGTGATCTCGCTTTGTACACTAGGGCAAGCCGCGCCACTAGGTAATCCGATGATCGATGAAGTCGACTTGCTCGACGAGGCAAGCGAAACACTCGTGAAGGAGACGAGAGGAAAGTGGTGATTGAAGAAGACCAAGATGGCGTATCTTGGTCTTATCGAGCCACTATTTATACATCTACGAGGCAGCTTTAAAGCTCCTCTCCAATCCGTACGACGAATAGCTAAAGTAGCTCGAACCCTACTATCGCTATCCTAGTTACGACTCATGCCACATCGGCATGTGATTGTGCTACTCTGCTGACTGATCTACCTGTCCATGACACATTACTCCTTACTAACGAGGCCATGTCCGTAAGTAAGAGTCCACTTCAAGCGTACCGTGACATCACCCCCTTTTCAGCCGCGACGACCACGGCGCCGAGGAGTGCCGAGCCCTCCTAACCAACCCTCCTGCACTGCGTCTACTCGGTTGTGAATGTCCGCCATCTCCAAGCGGAACTTGGAGCGCGCGACGTCCCCTTGAATGCCGCCGAGGGCCTGAGCGAGTGCATGGAGGCGGTGCTCGATCCTCTCAGCCTCGCGTTTGAGGGCACGAAAGCGGTGCAACTCAGCTTTTAGCCCTACATCCCGCAACTCGTTGATCGCCGTGTCGAGGCGGTGTTGATTGGGGTGTCCGGCGGCGAGGGCGTGAAGCTCGAGCTCTCCGTAGTGGGGCTTGCCCTGCTCGCGGACTTGAGGCTCGGCGTACAGCGGCTTGGAGAACGTCTTGTCGCTGTCTGCCGCGAGTGCGAGGACGATGGGGTCCGAAGTCATGATAACTTGGACGTACGGGGCTTGGGTGGTGACGCCTTGGGCGTCGGTGATAGGGAAGTGTACGAACTTGTCCCCTCGGTTATGAACGTAACCGTAGGGGGCGAAGCGGGAGTCGGAAAGCCGGCGGTTAAGCACGGCGGTGTGGTGAGATGTCGAGGGGAGGTCCACCCTGAGCGAGCCTCGGTAGAGAGGGCGCCCCGTGGTGTCGAGGGTGTATGGTGTTTCGCGGGGATGGTCAGAATCGGTCGTTGTGAGGATGAAGGGGTGCTCAGCTGGGTACCACTCCTTCAGTTCGCGCTCGGGTTGTTCCTGAAGTTGACGCGCATCGTCGCGTCGAACAACTTCCTCCTCTCCAGGAGGCGCGTTCTCCTTGTCGCTGCCATCGCCAACTGCTCTTGCCTCCACCTCTCCGCGGTCACCCTCCACTCCTCCCATCGGCGGGTGTTCGGGTTCTTGGCCAGACTCGACCCAGTACTCGACTCGAACCGGGAGAGGTCCCGGTGAGGAAGGCGCACAGTCTCGGAGAGCTGCACGAAGCCGACTAACTTCGGCCTGCGTATAGGGGGTGTTGTTGAGGCATTGGCCGTCGTTACCGAGCAGCCAGTACGTGGTGGGGGTGTTGGGGTTGTCGAGGTCTTCGATTGCGGCGAGGTTGTCGATAGCCGCGCTGAGTTCTTGGTGGGTGAATGACCCCCGGAGGTTGGCAGCGATAGCGGGGGAAGAGGCGGGAGTGGGAAGAGACATTGTTGGTTGAGTGGGTTGGCCAGTGTGAGATGATGGGAGGAACTTAGCGTCGTCCGACTCGTTTATATGCGTTCTGGCGAGGGTTACACTCCGCTCGTACTCCGCTATTGCTTCGTCAGCGAATATGTCATCCTTGTTGACCCACTGATTCTCCGAGTCCGGATAACCCTTCCATTTCACGAGATACTGGAGTTTCTTGCTCCTGCCGAAGTGCCGCGAGTCTAGAACTTGTTCGATTTCGTATTCTTCTTCGCCTTCTACTAACTCCGGTGGCGGGCGCTGGAAGTTTTCTCCATGTAGGGGCGTCTCGCGATAAGGGGTGAGTAAGTCAATGTGAAACACGGGGTGAATACTCCACTGCGCGGGAAGTTCGAGTTGATAATTGACCGGTGATAGCACTCGTGTGACTTTGAAGGGTCCATGCCGTCGTGCCGCCAATTTGGCCGTTGGTTGATTGGTTCGGAGGTGACGCCCTTCCAGCCATACTTGATCTCCTATTTGGTATTTGGGCGTATCTCGGTGTTTGACCCATAGTGCCTGGGCCTTTTTGATGAGTGCCTGAGCTTCTTTCCGTGCTTCTCGGAATTGTTGGAGTCGCGTGAGTACCTGGGGAATAGGGGATGGCTTATCGATCCAATCAGCGCGTGGGTCGTATCCCATCATGAGTGAAAATGGGGATTTCCTTGTCGCCTCATGCGGCCAGTTGTTATGAGCGAATTCTGCCATGGGTAGGAATCCCGCCCAGTTATCTTGACGCTCGTTAGTCCAGAATCTTAGATACTGTTCCAACCATTGATTGGTCCGTTCCGATTGTCCGTCCGTTCGGGGGTGATAAGCCGTGGAGATGTTCTGATAGATTCCTAAGATCCGGCACAGCTCGCGGGTGAACTTGGATGCGAAGCGTGGGTCTCGATCGCTGATGATCTTTGCCGGTAGTCCAAACCTTCTGAAGACGTGGGTAACGTACAGGGCAGCAGTTTCCTCGGCGGAGATTTCTTCATTGCATGGGATGAATACAGAGGCCTTGGTGCAATCGTGGTCGGTTACCGTGAGGATGGAGTCATACCCCTGGGAGACGGGTAGTTTAGTGATGAAGTCGAGTGCTATGACTTCAAATGGCTTAGCGTCTGCTATCGGTGTGATGGGGTTCAGCGGTGCTCTCGTCGGTCGATTGTTGACTTTGTGGCGTTGGCATTCCGCGCATCCCTGGACGTATTCGGTCACGTGTTTCAGCATTTGGGGCCACCAGTAGTTGCGTTCGATGATCCTGGACGTTCGCTTGATCCCCGGGTGTCCGTACACCGGGGGGTTGTGGTGGTTGGCGATAATGGTGCGAATTGCGTCTTGTCCTCCTGTGATTACCCTCGCCCCTCCGCGGTACCAAGTTCCATCGATCCTCTTGAGCTTGTGTGGGTCTACCCAAGGGCGCAGGGTGTTTTCGTCTTGTTCGTGAGCTTCTGGCGTTTGCGTCGTGAGGTTTCGTATGAATACAGCTTCGGGCAGTACTACGACGCCTTCGTTGTCTTTGTCGCCTCGGTCGTAGTCAGGTCTTCGCGACAATGCGTCCGCTCGTCCGTTGTTGGTGCCCTTGATATGATGGATCTCGAAGTCATATTCCATGAGCTCGAGGACTTCTCGAGCGACTCGACGACTTATCTTTTGAGGTGACTTCCAGTGTGTGAGGTTGAGGTGGTCGGAAAAGATTTTGATTTTGTGTGGTGAGCCAGCCAGGAATGGTCTCCAGTGTCGCAGTGCTTTGACGATGGCTAAGAGCTCTAAGTCGTAGATGTCGTAGTTGCGTTCTGCTTCGTTCAGGGTGGCGGAGAAGTAGCCGATGGGGTGTCGCTTTCCGTCTTTCTTCTTTTGTAGAAGTACTGCGCCTACCGCGTATCCTGATGCGTCTACTTCAAGTTCGAACTGGTCTGTTAAGGTGGGGTGTGCGAGTACGGGTTCACTGGTGACGAGTTGCTTGAGGGTTTGAAAGGCCTTTTCCTCGTCCTTGCCCCAGGTCCAGTCGGTGTCTTTACGCGTGAGTTTGTTGAGTGCTCGGGCGTGTGTGGCGAAACCGCGAATGAAGAGGCGGTAAAAATTGCAGAAGCCCAGGAAGGAGCGTACGTCGCGTACCTTTGTGGGGGTGGGCCAGTCGCGTATGCCTGCAATTTTGACGGGGTCCATGCGAGTTACCCCCTTTTCAAGGATTACCCCCAGGTAATCCATTCGCGGTTGGTGGAACTGGCATTTCTCGAGCTTGAAGTAGAGGTCGTGGTCGAGTGCAATCTGCAGGACTGCGCTGACGGCATCGATGTGGGCTTGCAGGCCAGCTTCTTCGCTCGTGGCGATGCCGATGTCGTCCATGTAGACTCGTATGATCGTTCCGCGCGCTTCGTAGTAGGGGATGATGTCGCCAAAGATGTCGTTCATCATGTTCTGGAAGGTGGCTGGGGAGTTGGTGAGTCCGAAATACATGACGAGAGGTTCGAAGAGTCCGTATTTTGTTTTGAAGGCTGCTTTAGGCTCGTCACCTGCCTTGACCCGTATGTTGTTGTACCCCCATCGTACGTCGAGTTTGGTGTAGATACGTCCATTTCCCAAGTCGTTGATGAGTTCTGACATCAGTGGTAGCGGGTATTGGTTACGTACTGTGCAGGCGTTGATCTTTCGATAATCTTGAACCGGGCGTAGTTTGCCGTCTTTTTTTTTGATGAAGAAGAAGGATGAGGCGTAGGGCGATTTTGAAGGTCGTATGTAGCCCATGTTGAGTTGTTCGTCTAGCCATTTACGCAGTTGGTCGTCTTCGTCCTGCGACATGGGGTAGACTTTGCAGTCGATACTTGATGGGGTGCCTGGTTTGAAGTCGATGGCGTGGTCCCAAGGTCGTGACGGCGGGAATCGATGGGAGGCCTCCTCGTTGAAGATTTTTGCGAAACGTTGATATGGTTCGGGGAGAATGGCCGCGACGGTGTTCTGATTGGCGGCGATGGCCAATTCGGTGGCCGTGGTGCGTATGTGGCATTCCTCTTCCAGCTCCTGAACAATGTTTTCTGCTTCGTCTTGGGTGATGGCGCCGGCTATGGTAGTCCGCGGTTCTGTTGGGTTGATTGAGCGGAGTACTACCGGTAGTGCGCCTTCGTGGATGGTGGCGTGAGCCCAGCTGATGGTGGGCTCGTAGGTGGCGAGCCATGGGTAACCGAGGACCAGGTCCTCGTTTCCGATGTCCGTGACCAGGAATCTCATAATTTTGTTAACTCCTTTGGTTTGGACGTCGAGGTCGACAAAGTGAGTGATGGACCCAGCTTTATTCTCGGTGTTATCTATGTTCCATATCTTCTTGGGTCGTTCGAGGGCTTGCAGCCCGAGACCCATGCGCTTCGCGAAAGCGGGTCTTATGAAGTTGTCGGTGGCGCCTGAATCAACAAGCCCTTTTATATCGGCCATGGAGTAACTGGTGCGAATCGAGACTGGAATTCGGAGCGAACGGTAGCGAGTCATGATTACAGAGTTACAATTAACTGCCCTCACCCAGGCCGATGGGTTTAGGCGTCCTGAAAACCCTCTTGGGTCCATAGGTCCTTGAATATGAGGTCTTTCACCTCGTCACTAGCCCCTCTGATGGTATCCATCCATCCTTTTGCTTGTTCCTCGGGGGTTGATTCGGCGCGGCGTGCGGTAGTTGGTTCTTGACTGTAGTAGTCGGTGTCTGCGCTTCGACTAGTGCTGGCGCGCGGCTGATACGGCTGCCTCGGCTTCCTGGGGCGCGTACAATCTCGTGAGAAGTGACCGGGGTTGTTACAGTTGTAACAAATAACTTCCCTCATGTCGCGGCGCTGCCCGCCTCCTCTTGCTTGTCCTGGTCCCCCCCTGGGTGGGAATGGTGGTCGTTGGTAGTTTCCTCTGTTAGGGTCTCCGACCTCTGCGACTCGGGCGCGGGTGCGGTCTGCTGAGGTATCCATAGCGTTTGGGTCATAGCGTGGTGGAGGGAATCGTGGTGGTGCCCACTGCGGCGCATACCCGCGTGTCTGATTTGATCGAGGTTGTGGTGTGCTTCGTGGGGTGCTCGCGTTGAGACCCAGTCTTGCGCGTAGGTGGATGTACTGTTTCTGCCGGCGTAAGGCGGCATCCTTCCATTCGTTGAAGGTCTGAGGGTCGTCGAGTTCGTAGATCTTTGTGAACAGGGCCCTCGGGAGTCCCGATGTGAATCGATCCAGCGTTTGGCGGTCGTTAAGTCGGTAATCAGCTTTCCGCGCAAGCTGCTCGAAGTTGGTGACGTACGAATCAATATCGTCTCCCACCATTTTGAATCCTTTGGCCAGCGTGGCCTGCGCCTGCTCTTGCTCCAACACGTTGGAGAATCGGTCTGAAAACCCGGCTGTTAGGGTGTCCCATAAGAAGGGGTCGTATCGATTCCGTCCGTGGTGTAGTTCGTTGTTGAGCCACTGAAGGAAACCGAGTGTCCAGTTAGATACTCGGGGTCCTTTGATGAAGCCTAGGAATAGTAGGCAGCGTCGATAGACGTTGGTCATGATCGGTGCTTCTGCGTTTTGTCCCCAGTAGATGTGCCATTGGGTGAGAAATGATTCGTACTCATCTCTATTTCCGTCGAATATGTTGGGGGGTTCCCCTATTAGTTTGTCCGTTCCCTGAGGGGCTCCGAGCAGTGGTCCCGCTGCGGGCGGTGGTGGTGGTCCTCCTCCGAATGGGTGTCCACCGCCCCCACCTCCAAATTGGGGTGGTCTTCCTCCTCCTCCGCCTCCTGGTGGGCCTTGTCCGAAACTTCCTCCCGGTCGTCTTGGCGGTGGGGGGCCTCCTGCACCTGGTGGCGGGTCCGGCATGTCTGGTCCTACTGCTCTAAAGATTGCCGCGTCATCGGCGGTCATGCGGTGTCCTGTGGTCGGGTTGATGGGCCGTAAATGGGCCTCGGCTTCTTCTGCGATTCTTCGTGCTTCTTCGATTGCGAGTTCCTCTCTAGTAACGGTTGTTGTAGCCATGTCTGCGGGTGCGTGAACCTCGATGTCTTCTGGCTCGTTTATGCGGAGGGACTCAGCTGTTTGTATGATCTCCCCGACTTCGGATTCGTCGTCTGCGTTGGTTTCTTCGTCTTCTCCGCTGGTTTCTGATGGTGCGGAGGTTCTGGGTTCTGAGGTGCTGGGTTCCTCTTCTGGTTGTCCGTCGATGCGTCCCCACTGTTCTCGAGTGGGTAGATTCCTGGTGTCGATATCGCAGTTGTAATTTCTCCCTGCGGGTCGTACGGCGTCGTATCGGTTATCTATGGGGTTCCACGTAATTTCCACCCAGCACAGGTTATCAAAGTTGAACTCAACGGGGCGGTATCGGGTTGGCCCCGATGCGAAGTCTACGAAGTAGCCTGTCTCTCCTCGGTATTCTCTCCACCTGGCGGCTCCTAGGAATTGCTCTGGTACGTTGCGGTCTCCCCTGCATTCAAGGGAGTAGGTCTGAAAATTTCTCCACTGGTCTCGAGTGGTGAATGCCACGATGAAGGGATCTTGGTCTTAATGTAACGCCACCACTGGCGTTAGTCCGACTTGGACTGCGAAAGGGCGTTCACGACTTAGCGAAATATTCTCTTGAGGTCACGTGACCTGTAATCACGAGGTACACGGCGCTTCCTGGCGGCACGTGATCTCGCTTTGTACACTAGGGCAAGCCGCGCCACTAGGTAATCCGATGATCGATGAAGTCGACTTGCTCGACGAGGCAAGCGAAACACTCGTGAAGGAGACGAGAGGAAAGTGGTGATTGAAGAAGACCAAGATGGCGTATCTTGGTCTTATCGAGCCACTATTTATACATCTACGAGGCAGCTTTAAAGCTCCTCTCCAATCCGTACGACGAATAGCTAAAGTAGCTCGAACCCTACTATCGCTATCCTAGTTATGACTCATGCCACATCGGCATGTGATTGTGCTACTCTGCTGACTGATCTACCTGTCCATGACACATTACTCCTTACTAACGAGGCCATGTCCGTAAGTAAGAGTCCACTTCAAGCGTACCGTGACATCAATCTCGGTGACCAGGTCAGGGGCGATCCCCTATCAGAGGAGGCTCCTCAGGTCGAAGCTGTTGCCCAAACGAACAAGAAGATTAGAGGGGGGGGAATAAATAAAGTGCAAGCTACTAATACTAGGAAGACGAGGAGTACTGCTTCGGGAGCTCGGGGGTGATAGCCCAGAAATTAGTTACTCATTTTACTGTTTCGGTTTAAACAATTGCATCTGACTTCGTCGGGCAGTCTCCAGCACCGCATCGTCCCTTGCGCGGTCATCTCCTCTCCTGTTAGGATCCGGGTGACTTCCGGGCGGAAGTTTGATTTGTGGCGTGGGGAAGTGCGCCACTTGGCCGACGCAACTTGTTCGAAATTCGAACTTGAACCCCCTCCTCTCCCTTCCTTCACGCGAATACGATATTGTTCCCTTGCACCCTGGCCCCTTGAAATGACCACAAAATTCATGACCGACCCTATCCGCATTCTCGTCAAGCGTGATGAACTGACACTTGAGAGTATCAAGCAGTTCTTCGTCGCAGTTGAGAAGGAGGACTGGAAATTCGACACGTTGTGCGACTTGTATGACACCCTCACCATTACCCAGATGGTCATCTTCTGCAACACGCTACGCAAGGTGCGCCATTTATGCCGTCGCTCACAGTTAAGTTTCTTGATCAGCTATTTCCAGGTCGACTGGTAACAGAAAAGATGCGGGCAGCCGATTTCACAGTGTCATCAATGCATGGTGAGATGCCGCAAAAAGAACGTGATGCGATCATGGCAGAGTTCCGTGGCGGAACATCGTAAGTGTGCTCTGCTGATATACCGTATGAAGAACAGCGCACATGAAGGGATGATACTCACAGTGACAAGAGGACTGTGGTGAGATATCAAAGGTGGCTGGAAGCAGCAACAGAGTATAGTCAAGCAAGTGAAGCAGAGTTAGAGTCTGGCACACAACAGATGAGAACTGATGTTACATTGGAGAAGTGGAGACATACCTGGCACACAACAGATGAGAACTGATGTGGACCAGGAGCGTACAAAGTACTCTACTTATACTGCTACAGAGAGTGACACTGGTAACAGCAGGTCACAGTAAATACAAGGCGCATTGTTCTGTACACGGACAAAGGAGTGGACTACAAAGAGAACAAGGCGTAAAGAACAAGAAGAGTCCAGACTATGATATCATAGTGACATCACAATAAAGATAAGAACAAAGGAAAGTACATAGACGTAGTACAAGGGCAATCCAGAGTGGTCCATGATGTCATGTACATGTGTGATGTCATAGATAAGAGAATACAAGAAGTCCGAGATTGTAAAGATCAAAATAATCTAATCTACAAGTCCTGTATATCTAATCTAAAGCAGTCCGTTATCTGCGTGTCCATTTGAGCCGCTAAGTGCGCACAGGTCACTTATCAACATCTCCCCGTGATCAGCAATCTGGGACTAGCACAAGCCCATGTCAATATTGTGTTGCTGCAGCAGGACACGCGCAAGCGACTTGGTAAAGCCGTCCGCAACCATTTCCGCAGTAGGGGTTCTAATAAGAGTGATGGTCCTCTTTTCGATATACTCCCTTATGACATGATGCCTAATGGCAATGTGCTTTGATCGCCTCCCAGTGACAGGGTTCAAGGCCAAGTCAATGGCACCCTTGTTGTCACCATGCAGTGGGATGGGGTCGTCGACCTCGTACCCGAGTTCCGCAAGGAAGCTCTGATACCAAGCGGCTTGGTTGGCCGCATCGGTCATGGCCATGTATTCCGCCTCTGTAGTGTTTTGGGCCACTGTCTTTTGCTTTTGCGAAGACCAGCTTATTGCACCATTGGCTAAAAGGAACACATAACCCGAAGTGGAGTGTCTGTCATCAACCTGGTCACCCAGGGAAGAATCAGAGTAGCCATGAAGGCCGTCTCCACTGGCGCCATCGTAGACTATCCGCATGTCCACAGTGCCTACTAAGTAAGCCAGAACATATTGCGCAAGCCGCAGATGTTGAGGTGAAGGATTCGCTGCATACTGCGCCAGACGTGACACAGCGAAGGAAATGTCCGGTCTAGTACCAATCTGAACGTACAGCAGACTACCAATGAGTGACTGGTAGTGCGTAATGTCAGAGGCAGTAGCCTGACCCGTATATTTATGAAGGTGCTCGTCAGCACCAGCGGGCAAGGGTGTGGAGTGTGGGGTGGCATCAGACATGCCAAAGCGTTTAAGGACATCCTTGACATAGCCAGACTGATCTATTTCGATGCGTCTGAGGGAGCGGTCGCGCACTATGCGCATACCAAGATAGGACTGTATCTCCCCGAGATCTGTCATCTCATAGCGTTCAGAAAGATCTGACTTCAAACGCTTAATCCTCTCCAAAGAAGCACCCAATATGGTGATGTCATCAATGTAAACAATAACGAAGAGTGGTCCATCCCCCTCTCGTTGAGGCAACACATATACGCCGGCATCGGCAAACGTCCGCTTAAAGCCGAGTGCAAGTAACACTCCATGGAATTGCAAGTTCCATGCACGGGAGGCTTGTTTGAGACCATATATCGCCTTGACTAGGTGACACACCTTTGTCTCTGCACCAGTGGTGATGAACCCTTGTGGTTGCTCCATGTAAATCTCCTCATCAAGCACGCCATTGAGAAAAGCAGACTTGACATCCATCTGATGGATGTGCCAGTCCTCCAGCGCGGCCAACGCCAGAAGTAATCGTAGCGACTCAAATCGTGCAACGGGAGAGAAGGTTTCATCAAAATCTATGCCAGGGATCTGCGTAAATCCCTTAGCCACCAAGCGGGCTCTGTAGCGGCCATCCGCCTTGAGCTTGAAGACCCATTTGGATTTTACTGCCTTTCGATTAGGCGGGAGATCTACTAACTCCCAGGTGCCATTATGGGCAAGTGCATCCATTTCATACTGACACGCCTTAGTCCACTCATCTGCATCCACAGACCGCATGGCCTCTGCATAAGATGCAGGATCTCTTCCTATGTAAGCTGCAGCCAACAGCTCTGCATATCCCAACCGTCTGCCGCGCATGGCCACATTGTCCGCAGAGAAGTAGCGGGGGTTGGGCACAGGTGCACGGGCAGAGCGTCTAGGCGCATTGTCCATCTCGCGCAACAGCTGACTACACTGTGCACGGTCCTCAAAACCTCCAGGCATATCTGGTGAGGGAGGAGGGACATGGCGCATAATGCGCGTTGCGCTTTGACGCGGCGGTGGCGAAGTTGGAGTGGGCTGCTCACGCTTAGGTGTAACAGGAAGAGTGGGTGGTGCAGGTGGTGGTGGCGTGTGGGGACGCTCTTGTTTAGGGTCTAAAATGTCTTCAACATCCTCCTCCTCACTACTGTCTGAGTGTGCAGGGGAGGGTGCTCGCTTTGGTGGTAACGCCGACGTGCTAGGTACGGCAATCACTGGTGGAGGTAGTGGCTGTGAGGCCACTTGAGAAGGTTGTGGGTGTGGCTCAACACCCTGGAGGGACGGGAAGCTACTCTCGTCGAATGTCACATCCCTGGACAAACGGACAGAGCGGGTTTGGCGGTCCCAGAGCTTATAGCCCTTAGATTCGGGCTCAAACCCAATAAGCGTGACTTCAATAGCCTTCGCATCCAATTTGCGACGCTTATCAGCGGGTACATGCATGTACCCCTTGCATCCAAAGACGCGTAAATGTGAGACATCTGGTACTTTGCCAGAGTACCAGAGCTCATAAGGTGTGCGCCACTTGAGCGTACGGGTGGGAGAGCGGTTGTAGATGTGTACCGCAGTGCTCATAGCATGCTCCCAAAAGCCTTTAGACATGCCTGCTGTATGTAGCATGGCCATTGCCTTATCCGTAATGGTGCGGTTAAACCGCTCGGCTTTCCTGTTCGACTGTGGTGAACCTGGCATCGTAAGGTGATGCTCTATCCCTCTCTGCTTGAGAATGTCCTGTACTTGGCTCGCCATGTACTCGCCTCCGCGGTCAGAGTGGAGTGCGCGCAGTTTATGGGACGTCTGGGTTTCACCCCAGGCTAAATATATTTGCAGCGCCTTCACAAACTGATCCTTCGACTTAATGAAGTACACCACTGCATGTTTGGAGTGGTCGTCTATGAAGGTGGCGGTGTACGCGGAGCCTTGTAGGGACTGAGTTTGCATTGGACCGGCGAGGTCACTGTGTACAATCTCAAAGATACGGGTTGTCCTTTTGGTGGAGGACGCAGAGAAGGGTTGGCGAGTGGATTTGCCTAACTCGCACCCACGACACACAGTAGTGTGCGTGGTAGAGCTGTCAATGTCCATGCCAGTAGTGGCAGAGGGACCGTACAACTTAAGAGCAGCAGGGGAGATGTGTCCCATGCGCTGATGCCAGATATCAAGAGTGGTGGCAGCACTTTTGATGTGAGCATTGAGGCCAATGCTTGAAGCGTCCAACCAGTAAAGGTTGTCCTCCAAGTAGCCAACAGCTACACATTGTTTACTGACAGATATTTTAAATGAGCCACTGTCAAAGGCCACTTCCGCACCCTTCTGTGCTAGAGCACGCGTCGACAAGAAGCGTGTCTTCACCTGTGGAAGGTGTAGCACATTACTGAGGGTGATGGGAATTCCTTGGCTCGTAGTGAAGACGACGGAGCCTACACCGACTTGGTCGATTGTGGACTTATCACCCAGGCGCACAGCGCCTTTACACGGGGTGTAGTCCTTGAAGTCAGACCGATGTGGTGTGATGTGGTGTGTTGCACCACTGTCCATCATCCAACGCACACGCGAGGCAGCATACAAGGCAACACCAACTGCATTGTCCGCCCAGTTAATGGCGGGCTCGTCATCGACCTCCTTAATGGAGGCGGTGGTAGGTACTAGTACATGTGAGTTGGCAGCCTTGTTGCCTGTGTCTTTAAGTTTCCCCGCAGCTTCATCCTTCTTCCTCTGCCTGCAGTCAGGCTTGATATGCCCCTTCCTGTTACAGTAGTGGCAGGTAAGTTGAGAGTGATCCTTCTTCTTACGTGGGCCACTGCTAGGCTTAATGGGGGCAGCCTTGTTTAGCGAGGAGCCAGAGGGGCCAGAGCGACGTGCTTCCTCCGAGACGATGCGCGCAATTATTTCAGCGTGCTTGAGTTTGGAGGGGGCGCCACTGGCAAGGATGGTGGAAGCCAGAACCTCGTAAGAGGCTGGCAGGGCGTGGAGAAGTATAAGACAGAATTGGGTGTCAGTGACACCCATCTGTGCGTTGGAAAGGCCGACCCGCAGCTCATTGAGTTTGGCCAATTGAGAGGCCATGGGTGCGGAGTCGTCGAGGCGGGCTTGAGTTAACTGGATCCACAGATTGAAGATGGTGGTGCTGCCGCTGGCACCAGCATAGACATCCTTCAGCTTGTCCCACTTCGACTTGAAGGTGGGGTAGACGAGAGGGTCGGCAATGAGGGAGTAGACGTCGGGTTTGAGATAGAGGCGGAGGTACGCCTTGGCCCGACGCTGGACAGAGTCCCACTCATCAGCAGTGACTCCTGAGGGCAGGACCTGGAGGTAGAATACATCCTCAGCTTCATGCAGTGTGAGGATAGCCTCCAGGGTCCCAGACCACTCATTCCAGTTTGACCCGTCAAATCTAGTAAGATGAATGCCTGAAGGCATGCCGAAGGAATTGCCATACGCGTTCGAGATACGCGAGGAGGGTGTGGACCCAGTAGCAGGTGGGAGTGAGCCGCCTGCTGTGGCGCCTGCAGCCGCACCGGTGGCACCAGTGGGTGAGGCAGCGCGAGAGGAGTTGTTGTAGGATGCCATAGGGATGATTTATCTATCGCCGAGGAGCAGTCAGCGATAGTGCTTCATAACAGTTGCAAGATGGGGGTAACCACTCCTGTCTGTGAATCTGTAAGGCCAGAACGCTAACGCGTCCTGCCTCCTGATGGTACGCCAGTGATACAAGGGCTAGGCCCAGGATGGAAGAATCCCTTTGCCATACTGGAAGCTAGCTGCCAGCCAGGATGTGTCTAAGACACAGCTTCACCAGTTTGCGTCAGGGGGAAATGAAGTGGATGCTTTCAGAGCCCAAGGCTGTCTACCTCAGCCTCCTCGGCCTATTGGTTGCCTCATCGCCACAAGTGGCTTTACTGCATCCTTTCCCGTTGCCGCTACAAGGCAGGTATCTGGTTGCAGAACACCATAAGGTGAACACCCCCCAGAGTCTGAACCAGGTTTTACACTCCCATGGTGAGGAGATCCTGCACCCAGTGTGGAGCACCAGAGACAGCTGGCGCTAAGCTCCACAATACACAGCCCAGTGGGCCATGCACACCTGGATATGGATTAAGGGGCTACCAGATCCAATCTCCTTGCGCATAGCGCAGGGGCTAGGAATACAGTAGGGGTGAAAGTAGGACTACTGGGCAGTACATAGAACAGGAGGTTCCTCAGCAGTGACAACTGGCGCCCCAGTGTCAACTGCCTTGGGCAAGGCTGGTGAGGCCCCAGACAGACCTTGACCTGGTGTGTGATCCTAAGAACACAGTGACCAGCCAAGTGGAGTGGCTTGGGCACCAGGGCCCATAACCTGAAGAACAGCGCACATGAAGGGATGATACTCACAGTGACAAGAGGACTGTGGTGAGATATCAAAGGTGGCTGGAAGCAGCAACAGAGTATAGTCAAGCAAGTGAAGTGTAACGTCTACCACGGACGCTTGCCTGACTTAGGCCTCGGTTGATGCGGCGATCCTAAACGGTCGATAGAAAAGGCGGTTGGTGATGGAGTCTGGGTACTCAGCTGGATGCGGGGCTAGGTCCCCGTTCAACGCGATGAACGCGTGTAGATCCTCCCCTTGAAGTACGTCTGCGGGAGGTTCGTCGAGAGGGACGATGGTTCTCCAAGAAGGGTGGTCGACGATGTAGATATAGCCGTACGGTTTGGCGACTCGTTCGTTGTGATAAAGGAACACGCGATGGAATACCGATCCCAGAGGATATGTGTCCACTGCCCACGGAGGGAACTCGGGATAAGCTCACGGGGATCCCTGGTCTAAGGGGATATGCCGGAGGCGACTCACTTCACAGAGAGAGGAGTCTCAGAGATGAGAAGACGAGAACGACGGTGGTATTGAAGAAGACCAAGATGGTGATCCTGGTCTTCCACATCGACTATTTATACAGATACGCGCGGGCTTTCAAGCGCCGCTTCAAACTAAACTAGCCAATAGCGTAAGTAGAGCAAACCCTAGTACAGCTATCCTAGTATGAGTCATTCCGAGTCATGATCCGATCCGTTATCGTACACAATCACATGGGCCGGAGCTTACCCGGCTGACTGATCCAACAAGTCCATGACGATATACTGCTGACGTGGTGTCATCCCCGAGCGTCAGTGTCCACTTCCGGGCCGAAACGTAACATCACCCCCTTTTCAGGATCGGGCACCAGACCGACCGCGGCAGATCTCCTCTCGGAGGCGCGCAATCCGGGCTCCCTCCTTGACTCCGGGGCGGTATGAGTCCCGTTCGTCCTCGATACGCTTGATGGCGTTGGCGCGTTGGAGGCGAAGTACGCACTCCCGGCGCATGCGCCCGATCTTGTCGAGCTCGTCGATCTTCCTCTTGAGCTCCTCCTCCTTCGCCGTGTAGCCCGCTTGGAGGCAGCGGTAGCGGTGGACCTCCGCCGTGACCGTCAGGTCGTTCATAGCCATACAGGCCATGTCGACCGACTCGCGGTAGGTGCTGTCCTGGTCTAAAAAGACCAGGTCGTCGTCGTTGTAGGTGGGCGTGGGTTCGTCGTAGTTGGGGGCGGCGTGCACCGACTTGCCGTACTGCTGGTCGCTGCCTCGTCGATAGGCGAGGACGAAGGGGTCCGCCGTAAAGACGAGCTGCGTATACCGAGCTGGGTGCAGCCGGCCCTGAGCGTCGCGAATCTGGAAGGGGATAAAGTGTACTCCCCTGTTGTGGTGAAACCCTCGCGGTGGCGGAGTTTCCACGCGAGATCGGGAAACTGGACTGTGTTCCTCCGGACGGTAGAGGCGGCGTTTCTCGGATCTTTCCGATGGGGGGAGAGTGAGTGGTCTCCCGTCCGTGCTGCATAGCAGTGGGGTTTCGTCGTGAGTTTCCGTGAGGTGAGTCCCATACGTGAGATGTTGATTGAGGGGGCAATGCTCCTGCGACAGGTACCGGTCGTATGCTCGATCTTCTTGTACCTGAGCCTCGTCTTGACGGGACGGAGGTCTCGTGGGAATATAGCCTTGCGGAGACGGGCTTCGTGTGCCCGCTGCTGTAGGTGTTGGCGAAGGAAGAAGGGATGGAATGGGGGGTAGTTGGACGACTGGGGCTGGGTTGAACGGACTGGGCAGGCGACAGGGATGGTGATGGTGGGGCGTTCTGTATGATGACAGTAGGTTGGACTGAGATGGGGAGTAGGTCGTCGAGGACATAGTGAACTTGAACTGGGGATTGGGACATGAGTAGATGGGAGTGATAGAGAAGGAGATGGGGACGTCTCTTGAGAAAACCCTGCGCTTATATGTGTCTCTCGAGCGGGGTTTGAACGTTTGAACTCCCTTATCGCTTCATCAGCGAATACGTTATCCTTCGAGACCCACTGATTATCGGAGTCCGGGTATCCGCGCCATTTGACCAAATACTGCAGTTTCTTTGTTTTGCCGAAGCGCCGGGAGTCTAGAATCTTCTCGACTTCGTATTCTTCTTCGCCGTCGACCAAATCCGGTGGTGGGCGCTGATAGTTGGGGCCGTGTGTGGGAGTTTCACGATAAGGAGTCAGGAGGTCCGTGTGGAACACTGGATGGATACTCCACTGCGTGGGAAGTTCTAATCGGTAATTGACTGCGGACATCACCTGGATGACCTTAAAGGGGCCGTGTCTTCTGGGCGCAAGCTTTGTGGTTGGTTGGTTTGTACGTAGGTGGCGTCCTTCGAGCCAGACCAGGTCTCCGATGTGGTACTTGGGCGTATCCTTGTGTTTGATCCACCCCTGCTGCGCTTTTCTCATCAGTTCCTGGGCGCGCATTCTAGCCTCTTTGAATTGTTTGACGCGAAGTGCTACTTGAGGGATGGGGGAGGGTCGATCGATCCAGTCGGCACGTGGGTTATACCCCATGAGGATGTTGAAAGGGGATTCCTTAGTAGATTCGTTAGGCCAGTTATTGTGAGTGAATTCCGCCATTGGGAGATAATGGATCCAGTCGTCCTGTCGTTCGTTAACCCAAAAGCGCAGGTATTGTTCTAGCCACTGGTTGGTTCGTTCCGATTGTCCGTCCGTTCTCGGGTGATAGGCCGTGGAGATATTCTGTTCGATTCCGAGTATTTGCATAGTTCGCGTGTGAATTTGGATGCGAATCGCGGGTCTCGATCACTGATGATGCGCGCCGGTAGTCCGAATCGGGAGAAGACGTGTTTTACGTACAGGGCTGCGGTTCCTTCCGCGCTTATCTCTTCCAGGCACGGGATGAATATGGCCGCTTTTGAACAGTCGTGGTCCGTTACTGTTAGTATCGTGTCGCATCCATCTGCTTGGGGTAATTTTGTGATGAAGTCCAATGCTATGGTCTTGAACGGCATTGCTTCTGGTTTTGGGAATATGGGTTGCAGTGGTGCGCGTGTGGGGCGGTTGTTGACTTTGATCCTCTGGCAGTCGGCGCATCCCTTAACGTAGTCTGTACTTCTTGTCGTAATCCTGGCCACCAGTAGTATCGCTCCACCATTTTGATCGTTCGGCTAATTCCCGGGTGTCCATGTATCGGTGGGTCGTGATGCACTTGAATGATGTGCCTTTCGTTCGATCTGGTCCCCCGTGACTGCGCGTCGTCCGTCCTTGTACCATGTGCCTTCGATCTTTTTGAGTTTGTGGGGGTCTACCCATCGTCGGATGATTTCTTCGTCTTGAGTGTATACCGGGTTCGTGGGTTGCATCTCTGCGACGGTTACTGTGTTTCCGAGTCTGTGTGGGGTCTTCCGTGGTGTCGATCTCTGCTGCCCTAACGAAGATGTGGTCGGGTAATACCGTGACTTGTTCGTTGTCGTGGTCTCCTTGATCGTAGTCCGGTCGTCTGGATAGCGCATCTGCTCGTCCATTGGCTGTGCCTTTAATGTGGTGAATCTCTATGTCGTATTCAGAGAGTTCGAGTACTTCCCGGGCTACGCGTCTCGATATCTTTTGAGGGGATCTCCAGTATTGCAGATTCATATGGTCCGAGAATACTTTGATTTTGTGCGGTGATCCTGCGAGGTATTGTCTCCAGTTGCGTAAGGCTTTGACTATGGCAAGTAGTTCTAGATCGTAGATGTCGTAGTTTCGTTCGGCTGCGTTGAGGGTGTTTGAGTAGTATGCGATGGGATGGCGCTTGTTATTTTCGCCTCGCTGGAGTAGTACTGCTCCCACAGCGTATCCTGACGCGTCGACTTCTAACTCGAATGGTTTATCCAGTTCTGGGTGTTTGAGTACCGGTTCTTGCGTTACTAGCTCTTTGAGTTTGTCGAATGCCTGTTGCTGTTCCGTTCCCCATGCCCATTCCGTATCTTTGCGGGGTGAGTTTATTGAGGGGTCGTGCTGTGTGTGGCAAATTTCGAATGAAAGCGCGGTAAAAGTTGCAGAAGCCCAAGAATGATCGCACCTGTTTTGACGGTTTTTGGGGTCGGCCATTCACGTATGCCCGAAATTTTGATGGGGTCCATGCGAATCACCCCCTTTTCAATGATTACCCCCAGGTAATCGAGGGAGGAAGAGTGGAAGGTGCATTTCTCCAGTTTCAGGTAGAGGTCGTGTTCTTCGAGGAGGGTCTAGAACCGTGTGTACGGCTTCCGTGTGGTCTTGTTCCGTTGTTGTTGTCGCGATGCCAATGTCGTCCATGTATGCCCGTTATGATGGTCCCTTTGCGTTCGAAGTACTCGATGAGCGGGGCGATGATGTAGTTCATCATTGCTTGGAAGGTGGCCGGCGAGTTTGTCTGTCCAAAGTACATGACCACTGGTTCGTATAGTCCGTATTTTGTTTTGAACGCTGCTTTCTCCTGGTCGCCTTCCTTTGATGAGTATGTTGTTGTATCCCCATCGTACGTCGAATTTGGAAAAGATGACTCCGCCGCTTAGGTCTGCGATGAGTTCTGGTATCAAAGGGAGCGGATATGGTTGCGTATGGTCCACTTGTTTGATTACTCGGTAGTCCTGTACTGGTCGTAGTTTTCCATCCTTCTTTTGATGAAGAAGAAGGTTGGATGCGTACGGGGATTTGGAGGGTCTAATATATCCTTTTGCCAGTTCTGCGTCGAGCATTCTTTGAGTGCTTTGTCTTCCGCTTGGTTTCATCGGATAGATTTTGCAATCGATGTGATCAGGAGCGTCCGGTTTGAATTCGATAGCGTGGTCCCATGGTCTAGAAGGTGGGAGGCGGGTGTGATTCTTCCCTCGCTGAAGACCTTCGCGTGTCGTTGTGTATTCGTCCGGGATTTCCTTCTTTTCCGTGTATTGTTGTGCCGTGATTGCTAGTTCCGTTGCCGTGGTTCGTTAGATGGATAGGCAGTGAATCCTCTTCTAGTTCTGCGAGGATGTTTTCTTTGTGTTGGTCCATACATTGTTCGAGTGTCTGCCGTAGTTTGTTCCGCTGCTGATCGTACCGTGAATGGCCTGAGCGGGTTGGTTGTGCGTATGATGATAGGGTATTGTTTGGTGTCCAACGTTGCAGTGGCCCAGTGAATTCTGGGTTGGAAGGTGGCAAGCCAAGGTTATCCGAGTATGACGTCTTCTCCTCCTACGTCTGTGATGAAGAATGGGATTGTCTTGACTTTCCCATCTGTTGGACGTTCAGATCGGTGTAATGGGTGATCTTCCCGCCTTTGTTGTGTGTTCCGTCGATATTCCAGATATTGCGGGGGTCGTTCTAGTTCTTTGATTCCAATGCCCATTTGTTTGGCAAAATTGGGATGCATAAAATTGTTAGTGGCTCCTGAGTCCACTAGTGCTTGTTTGTCGGCCATTGAGTTACTCGTGCGGATCGAAACTGAAACATGCATAGATCGATAGCGCGTTTGAACTGCGAGTTACATTGAGAAGCCCTCACCCAGGCCGATGGGTTCAGGCGTCGGGAAATCCTTCCTCATCCATTCCCCCATCTGATTGTGAAGCTCCGCCATTTGCCCATCATCAGTGTAACGCCACCACAGGGGCGTTAGGTACGACGTGTACCGCGCTTAAGTCAACGGGATCGGAAGAGCGCGAGTCGGTTAAGACTCAGTTCGGTGATGCACAAGTGCCGCTCGGTATCCCCGGTACCGAGCGCAATAGTGGAAGGGCAAGGCTCAAGCGCAAAGGCAGCTAAAGTGGAGACTCAAGCGCAAAGGCGAGTCAAAGCGTTCGTGAGGCGAAGACGATGTGTATTACACAAGAAGTCAAGTCTACCGTCACTAGGTAAGGCGTGACTTATATACTAGTACAGGATGTTTGCACGATGCAAACATATGGCGCGAGTCTGGTGTGATTGTACAAAGCGAGAACAAGGGAATGGTCATAAGTAGTACAAGGAAATCCCGCGGAACGACGCGTGCCTCAGAAATGGTCAGCGGACGGAACAAAGCGTAAAACTGGCCATCCTATCGCCGAGGCGCAAGGTGCGGTATGGAATCCGAGAAGCGCGAGTCATGGAATGCATCGTAAAAGTACAGGAGTCAGAAGACCAAAGTGAGAGACCAAGATGAATCGTAACATTACCCCCCCGTCAGAATTGAAGTCGCCTCGACTTCAACTAGTCACTGGTATAGGCGTAGTCTTCTTCGGCAGGGATGTTCGCGGGGACGGGAGAGGGGGTGCGGGGGCAGGTGTGTCGACGCAGGAACATAAAGCGCCCCCTCTCCACAGTCCCCACATCTCGTACATAGGACACTTAATCTCCTCGTGCGTGGCATCGTACCTCAGACACTTCCCGCACCACCTAGGGCGAGAGTCCGGGTCTACGTGCGCTGGCGTCATCGGAGAAAGGCGTCGAATGAGACAAACGTCGAGCCGGTCTCGACTCCCACACCACTGGCATGGTTCCCGAGCCCGCCGTCAGGACATTGTGCCACCAGGTGTTCCTCCGACTTGCACTGGAAACACTTGCGTCGACGCTTACCACCTTCCCCTTGAAGGCGGGCATCTCGCTGGGTAGCGCGTCACGAGGGCAAGGGGGTGGGCTCGGCGAGCCACGGGGACGCACGGGCTTCGCATGAAGCTCGGCGTATTTGTCGGCGATGAGGGGGATCGCCCGGGCATACTGAAGGCGCTTCCGAACTGAGGAAAAGTCCATGTCCAGGTGAAACTGGTCCCGAGTCAGTTCCGTCTCAAGACGTCGGATGTCCGACTGGCGAGTACGGATGCGCGTCCCGCCGCGTGAGGCATTCACGGAGGCGGGAGATCTCAGCATGGAGGCGGGGATTGTGGAGCTCGATCAATACCTCATTGAGGACGATAGTGCGGGGTCATGAGGGGTGGAACATATTGAGCTGATTGGTCGGTGATGTGCTGCGCAAGTTGGCCGTGTGTACCTCATTAAGGAAACTTGCGAAGCATAACAGGGGGCCCTTCCCCCATGGTCCCGACGACCCTCCTGGTAGTTGTGGCGGTAGTAGATATAGCGCGCCGTCTCTTTAACTGTGTTCCCCCCGCTCGCCAACGAGGAGCGGGAAAAAGGTGGGAGAGTAGGGTCGTTACGGAAAAAGGGATGCCAGGGTCTTCGTTTTCCTTGTCCTCCTCGTCATCGGAGGGCGAGAGCGGGGTCTGGCTCGACTTTACGAGTCTGAGGAATGGGCGTAAACGTTATGGTCCATCCCAGCGGGAGGGCGGAGTGGGGATGTGGGTGGTGAGGACAGCGGGGGCGACAGCGGTGGTGGAGGAGAGAGGGGGCAGCGGGCTCGGATGGGTATGTTGGTGTGGCGGGTACGTGGACAGAACGGGCGTGTCGATGGAGAAAGGGACGATAATGGGCGGGGGGTTCAGGCGGCTCAGCGGTCTCGGCAGAGTTTTCGACCAGCGCCGCTAGGGCCGAAGTTGCGAGTGCAAGTACGGGGAGTGGAGGCGAGTTGGGATAACAGAGTACGGCGTACGACCCTCTGGTTCAGAGGGGACACCCAAATCCGCGAAGGGACGGTCGATTTTTCGAGAATGATTTCGACTGGGCGACGGGTCGGATGTAGAGACGATGGGAGTATTGGTCATGGTAGAGTGGACAAGGGGGAGTTGGGTGATGGCGATGTCGATGAGCTTGTCT